>PVJH01000774.1:0-25000 GCA_004026705.1 Nesogale talazaci | reverse complement strand
AGAATTGGGAGAATATGCTAACAAAACCAATGTAGTTCCCACAAGGAGCTTACCAGCACTCTTTCATCCCACCACAGGAGAATGTGAACAATTTAACATTCAAGATAAAACACTTGCTTGGACAACTGGATACCCACATACAAAACATTGAATTAAAAAAATCTATTCCATGATGTATGCATGTATATATATATATATATATATGTGTGTGTGTGTGTGTGTGTAAAGATTAAGTCAAAATAATTAAGAACTTTAAATGTAGCAAACTTTAAATGAAATATGCAACTTTCCTCTAGTTCTTAAATGCGTCCTCCCTTCCCACTATCATGATCCTAATTCTACCTTACAAATCCACCTAGATCAGGGGATGTACACTGGTACATATAGGAACCAGAAACATGGAGAATTCAGGATACATGATCCCTCAGGACCAGTGGTGCTACTGGGAAGGAAGGTGGAGTAGAAAGGGGTAACCAATTGCAGAGATTTACATGTAACCTCTTCCCTGAAGTATGAGCAACAGGGAAGAGGGAGAAAGGACACATTGGACATTGATATGACAAAATACTAATACTTTGTAAATTATTAAGGGTTCGAGGGGGAGCTGATACCAGGGACCAGAGTAGAAGGAGGATGTTTCAAGAATGATGATGGCAACAAATATTCAAATGTGGTCTTCATGCAATTAATGTATATTTTGATCATGATCAGAGTTCTATGAGGCCCCGGTAAATTAATTTATTAATTTATTTTTTTTAGGCATCACTGCCCTGGCGGTGGGATTAGGAGGTCCAGCCTTTGGTCCTATGAGTGGGAATTGAACCTCCATCCCAGTGGGCCACAGTCCTGTGCACAACCACTACGCCCCGGGGCTCAGCAAATTTATTTTTTAAAAAGAGAAAAGACTATGAAAGGTATATGAAGAAGCATATGTAGAAATCTGTTTGACATTTTTGTAGGCAATAGTTCTTTAGATAAAACAACAAAAGAGAAAAAAAACTGAAATTCACCAAAATTACAATTACCTGTATGTTAATGCACACCATCAGACAAATAGACCACAGAATTGAAGAAAATAATTACAAATCATATGTTTGACAGTCTGGTGTGTGGTATATATTTTTAAAACTCTTATAATTCAATATTATAGACACAATTAGCCTAGTTAGAAATAAGGTGAACAGTTTGGAAATATATTCCTATAAGACAGGTTAGCAATGACTCATAGACATATGAAATAGCCATCAATTTAATTAGTCATTAAATAAATATCAATCAAAATTAAAAGGAGATATTACTTAATTCCTAATAGAATGGCTATATTCAAGATAATCAGAATGCTCAAATGCTATTGAAAGTGCAGAAAAATTTTGGCTCTCACATAAAATATAGTGAGATATTTCATATGTAAAATAGTGAAGTCACTGAATAATTTGTTCATCCTCAAAAAATTAAGCATGGACTTCCGTTACTCTCAGATTTCCATTTGTTGATATATGCCTAAAGCAATTGAAAATATATGATTCCACACATTTTTTTACAGATCTCTAAAATGGTTTTACATATAATTGCTGATAACATGGGAAAAAAAGTCCCTCCACTTATCTAACAAAGGCCACTATCCAAAATTTCCATCAACCACAAAGTGTATAGCAAAAGGTTTTATGTACATGCAATGAAACATTATTCATCCAAAAGAAGAAATCAAGCTTGATGTCTCCCCCCAGACACCAGTATGTCTTAGTGAAAGGTCCAAAGTATATGAGATGAAGACTCACCATTCTTGCCCCTTAAGAGCACTGTGTAGTAATTCTTCCAAGATAAATTTGTTTGTTTTACTGGCAGTTCTTCAAACATTCAATATTTTTTACCATACCAAAATTCAAAGCATCAATTAATTTTCTGCCTCCCTTGTTCCATACCCAACAAGGTGACTTGGGTTAGGTGCACTTTAGTCCTCAAAGTGACATACTTGCTATCCAACAATCTAAAGAGAGCGTGTGAAGCAAAATTTCAAAATGCAACACACCCTTTGATCTCTTGACGACTGTATGTTTCCTACAGGTCCAGTTGTGAGGATTTGTACTTTCTTTACATTGTGCTATAGTTCATACCTAAGACTGCGATCTTTAATCTTCATCAGCAAGTGTTTCAAATCCGCCCACTTAGGTTTGTGCGATCTTCATAATCATTCCTCAAGTCCCAATGCTAGATTCCTCTATATGTCATCTAGCTTCTTTGATGATTCATTCAACATACAGATGAAATAAGTATAGTGAGAAGATACAACCATGACGTACACTTTTCATGACTCTGAACAATACAGGACCGCCATATCTTTGTACAACTATCTCTTGAACCAATTACAAGTCCTGCATAATCACAACAAAACGTTCTGGAATCCCCATTCATTTCAAAGACAATTCATACTTTGTTATGATCCACATAGTCAAATGCCTTGGCATAGTCAATAAAACATGAATAAACATCTTTCTACTATTCTCAGCCAAAATCCATCTGATTTTAGTGGTGACAGATTTTGTTCTATGTCCTCTTCTGGATTTTCACCTGGGCATCTAGTAGCTGATGTCAATGCAATGCTGGACCTGTTGTTCGGTGATTCTCAACACATATTTACTTGCATGTAATGCTAATGTCATTGTTCTATAATTTGAACATTCTGTTAGATCACCTTTCTTTGGAGAGGATATGAAGTATCTCTTCCAGTCAGTTAACCAAGTATTTGTCTTCCAAATTATCTGGTACAGATAAATTAGTGCTTCCAATTCTTTGTCAGCTTATTGAAACATTACAATAGATACTCAATGAATTCCTTGAACCTTATTTTTTGCTAGTGCTTTTAGTGCAGTTGAACTTCTTTCTTCAGTATCATTGATATTTGTTCTCATGCTATCTCCAGAAATGGTTAAATATTGATGATCTCTTTGGTACAGTAACTATATTATTTCTGTTTTCTGTGGGTTCATCCAGTAGCATTCAATATTTTGCCAATAGAACTGTTCAATTTTGTATTGTGAGGCCTGAATTACTAAATTTGTTGTTGTTGCTATTTCAGTTTAATATATGCTGAGTGTGTTCTTCCATTTTGGTTTTCCAAATACATGTCATTGAAAATTTCATTATCATATTTTACTTTGTGCTCTCAAAGTGCCCTTTGGAATTTTCCGTTCAGCTCATTGATTTCACCATTTATTCCATTTCCCTTAGCTGTATTAACCAATATTACGAGGACATGGCAGGACATATTCTGACATCCATTGATATCTCTCCCTGCTTTCTGTCTTTTTTTCTTAATGATCTTTTGTTTACTTCGTGAATGGTGTTCTTGATGTCCTATGTGATTAGTGTTCCATGGAGCAAATCTAGCTTATCAATTAGAGACAGAATACTTTAGTAAAATTTCTTCATTGCATGCTTACGTGGCTGATGGATATATCTGAAATACACACACTTGCATTGAGTTATTATGGAAACTGAGTGAACCTATAGAACAGGGTCAAACTATCCCTGTAGGTTTCCAAAACTGAAAATATTTACAAGGGTAGACTCACACCTTCTTTCTCTTATGAAGTGTGTGGCTGGTGGATTAGTACCACTACCTTATTGTTGGCATCCCAGCAAGTAATCCACTCTACTTCCAGAGCTCTTAAAAATGATTTATATTTCTGTTGTTTGGATTTCCTTGAAGGCAAATAGATATTAAAGCTGCCAAAAACAGCAATGTACTTCAAGATAGGTCTGGAAATATTATTTCTGACAATGAAGGTAACACTATTTCTCTGGCATAGTAAACCTTAAAATTTTCTGATTGAAAATGTCTATTTCATATCACTAATGTCGAGGATGTCAAACTTTATGAGTCTAATTTGATACTTGACAATTTACAATTTTCCTACATTCATATTTCAGACATTCATAATTCCAATTATTAGAAGTTTAGGTTAGCTGTTTCTTCTTACCTTGACTTGTACCCCTCAGCATATGAAGATCCTTAAGGTTGCAGCATAATTTTAGCTACATGTGATATTGATGACATATTTTGGCATAATACATCAATATTCAATAAGTGCTATTTTCTTTTTTTAATTAAAAATCATTTTTATTAGGGGCTCGTACATCATTTTTCCAATACATAAATAAACATATTGTGGCAAGCACCCTCGCATGTCCACTGCCATCATCATTCTCCAAACATGTGCCCTTTCCCCAGCCCCTGGTGTTGGTTCCTCCAACCCCTTCCCTGTTCCCCTGCTCTCCCTCCCCCATCAACCCTCAATACTTTATAAATTATTATTATTCTGCCGTATCTTACCCTTCCCGACACCCCTCTCAACCCACTCCCCCATGACCATCTTCCAGACAGGTCATATGTAGATCCTTGCAGTTGGTTCCGTCTCTCTACCCACCTTCTCTCTACGCATCCAGTAGTTCCAACCTAACCACCAGGCCGAGGGGGCTCATCCAACCTGATTTCCCCATATCTCCAGCTTTCCTCTCCACTAGTGTACCTTCTCCATTCCATCCAGATGTGCAAGGTAGAGTTGGGATTATGATGGTTGTAGGGTAGGGAGACCTTAGGAACTAGTGGAAACTTGCATGCATCATCACTGCCTAGCTGCACCCTGTCTACTCTGTCTCCTTCCCGTGGCTCCCCTGTAAAGGGGTGGCCAATTACCCACCAGTGGGCCTTAGGTCCCCACTCTACTCCTCCCCTCACTCATAATGAAGTGATTCCTGTTCTTTGATGGTATTTTCTTAAATACTATCTGCAGTGTCATTTAGAATTCTCTGAAATTTGAGGGAATTTTATGGAAACTATGAAGCTTGCAGAAGTAAACAAGAATTTTCCAAGATTCTAATTTTCATCATTGAAAGAGAGAATTGTAGCATGAGCAACAAATATTATCTAGGTTTTCTTTTCTTTTCTCTTAAATAATAGGCTCATTTCATTTCTGAGAAGTTTTAAGTTTTAAAAAAAATATGTGTAACTACTACCAAGTCTAGAATAATCACACTTGGTCATTTTTTTTAAGTGAAAATAAAGTAGCCAATTAATTTGGAAGCTCAAACAAATGCAGGAATGCTTTTCCAGGGGATGATCACCCTACTTGGGCATGCAGAGGAAATGCTGCATTTTGTCATAGAGCAAAGGAAGAAGATGTACTCAAGAGCAGTAACGATATTGCAATTAACAATTTTCACTAATACATAAATACTATTCTTAAGTCAAAGAAATGGAGTATCTGGTTGGGTTATTCACAAAATGATTTTCTTCTCTATCCGTACAGGGAATACATGGCAGTGATAACTCCTTGACAAGGTGCTAGCACAGTAGCAACTTGCACCTTGATTCTTATCCTTATTAAAATAGTTCCACAGACAATTAATTTTACTCTTGCCATTTGAATGTCAGCATAGTAAAAAATGATGGAGAATATATTAATATTACTGTAAATAAAATGATTTTCTCTTTATATATCATTCAAAGAATCTTTGGGATACAGCAAGATCCATGGATAATACTTTTAAAATCACTTTACGACTTTTCTCTTTTGCACTTTACTAATAAGTTCATTTACATATGTACTCTGGGACAGTCTGCATACATTTTCTTCTGCGGGTCTTGCCAATTTTCCTCAGAAACCATCTGGAGGTTCTAGGCCCAAAGAAGGAGCTACTGGTTTACCTTTCATCAAAAGGCAGATTTTCTCTTCTCCTAAGGTAGATAAGGGGGAGTTAGAGGAGGAATTCACATGGAGTAATAATGAAGGAAGGGCACACTTGCCCACCCAGCCACTTCAGCCAAATCAACTTGAGCTGTCCGTGGGTTGACAGTTGTTCAGCAGATTTCTGTCAGATCTTTTAGTTAACTCTCCCCCTGGGATGGAGAAGGTCTGGTGAGCCTAAGAATCTGGACGAGTTGGTTTGAGCTCCCCAGGTTGACATGCATATTTATGTGTATTTTTTCCTGATGATGTAATTTAGCCTTCTTTACCCACTTTTTCCTAATCTTGGATTGACAGGGGAGTTTGGAATCCTCTTATGCAATCTTCATAAATTGCTGAACGATGCGTTGCTCATGAAAAAGTATTGCAATTTAAATAAGAAAAAGTGGATTTCCTCACAAATTTTCATTTATAATAGGTACCTAGTTAATAATGGTTATTCTGTTTATAATGATTATTAATATCTTGTTTTTACAATCATTAATAGAGCCAGCTATTAGAAAAATTCAAGGAGTCAACTAGCTTGTAAAGCAAAGATTTTTTAAATATTAAACTTGAGAGTAAAATATTATAATTGCATTGGGAAATAGAGACTACAGTTTACAGTTGTCAGTCAGAATGTTCAGCTTTGGTGACAGTTAATAAAATATCAAGCAAATTAAATATGCCTCTTGTTATAGTTACATAATTTGAAGTCAAATTGAGGCTAAGAGTGTAGGGGTGGTGTCTAGCTTGTCAATCAGGATATGACCAATAGAGCCTTTGTGTGGGCATGGCCTTCTCCTGAGGATTATGGAAACTCCTCTATTTCCTCCTTGGAAGCAGTAGACATTCTCTTTGTCTGCTCACTCTCTTGGGGTCTCTCTTTTTCTCTCTCTTTAACCCTCACCCCCCAAAATACAGCCAAAGCTCTGGGAACTGAAGTAGCCATATGAAGACCCCTGCCAGGGCTGAGATTCTTACAGCACCACTGGATCCACAAGACGTCCTACCCACTGGCCTGTGATCTTCCTGCTTTCCCCATCATTGCATATGTTTCATGAGTTTGAAGAGGACTTTAAAGATTGATATCAGACATATGGGCTAATAGCGGACTTAGGAACTTGATACGGGTTGGACTGGGATGCTTTCTCAATATTCAATTGCTCTTGTACATAATGCTAGGTCCTATATACATACGAGTCTTTGTGAATTTGGCTCTCTAGTCTACAATGAGTAACACACTTCTCTGTTAGCTAAGGTTTTCATGAATATGAATAAATCTCTAACCACTCCATGTGCCTCATAATTCAGTTAGTTGTTAGTAACCTACAAATTCTCACTGATTTTCCTGGTCTAGAAAGTCAAGAAACTTCTTGACATGAAGTACAGGATTATATAAATGACTATTTATTTATTAGCAATCCTCTGTGAAAAGATTTTTTTTAATCATCATCAATGAGGTGATGATCTAAAAAAATGCTAAGAATATTTTCTCATTCTTGAAAGAGGCTAATATTTCAAATTATGCTCAGGATTGATATTTGACTTTGAATCATAATAGAATACAGAATACAGAATAGAATACAATTCTATTTTTCTAATAATATTCTAAGTAGAGTATTATTCTATATTTCCATTAATGTAGTCTTTAATTGATGAAATCCGATATCAATAGAACATATTTACATTCGAATACCCACCAAACAAAAACCAACTATTGCAGTTGGTCTTCTTTGACCTTTTCTTTCCACTGTTCTCCTTCCTTTTCTTTCCTTCCCTACCTTCAGTGACTTTCAACCAGTTCATATTAGTTCAGTAGGTTCCGACTTTCTTTGAATTTCCACCCTCAATAAACTGAAGCAGAATCTACATTTTTTTGGTCTTTTTTTTTTTTTGTTATCCCTGCCCTCTGGTGGTCGTGGGAGCTACCCAGCCTTGCTGCTGCTGGATTAGACTGCCAAGTCAGTGCGCCGCAGTCCTGCACTCAACCACTGTGCCACTGGGGCTCAGCCCAGAATCCACCTTTTAAAATGAAATTCCCAGTTGATTCTTATAGATCTAATAAATGCAAACCATATTAAAATATAGATTCTAAGTCAACATATATCACACAGAAATGCAGTCTCAGTAGAAGATTGAGTTGCCCAAAGCTCTGTTTTCCATTTTTAATAAGACTACTATTATTTGTTTCACATGTAAAGTTGGTCATTGACAGAAGTAGCAAATTAAATTTTCTATTAAATGTTCAATTGCATATATTTCATATTGTATAAGTTTTAATGGACAATCTGTACTTTGCTCACATCAATATCGACTTTCTGGATTTTGTCTTCTACTCACCAATCTATATTCAGACCATGCCTGGCCTATGGTAGGCCACCATTGTTGCATAACGGACTCTTTTGACACACAAAAAGTTAATGTTGTTGTCTGATCAAATCTGTAGGTCAACTTGAGGCCTAAAAATTATTTCTAGGCCTATTCATTATGGTATTCTATTTTATGTATAGATGACGATTTTTATTTAAGGAATATGATTAGAAGTGTATTTGAGGCTTTAAAGATTTTTTAAAAAGTTACTTTGAATTTTAAACACATACTTTCATATCATAGGTGATCTTAAAATACCCAAGATATTAGGGGGGGGAAATAACTGTTGTTGCCTTAAAATATATTCCTTTGTTGAGTTCATACTGCTAACCCTTTCGGGTATTGACAGCCTATTATTTTTCATATGTGTCATCTTTATCCAAGAAATTGAAAGAACAACTAATTATATCCTTTTGCAGATGAGTGCAGGGAAATGGCTTTTGTTCAACACATTTTAAGCCTATACAACAGGAATGTCGAATGACTTATTAATTCACTCCGGAGTGTGTGTGTGTGTGTGTGTGTGTGTGTGTGTGTGTGTGTGCGCGCGCGCGCGCGCACATGCACGCATGCACTCTTGCAGATGTGACTGGGAATGTATACAAACCGTACCGTCATGTAAAGCTGTGGTTCTCAACCTTCCTAATGCTGTGGCCCTTTAATACAGTTCCTCACATTGCGATGACCCCCAACCATAAATTTTTCATAGCTAATTAATAACTATAATTTTGCTACTGTTATGAAACAGGTGACCCCTGTGAAAGAGCTGTTCAATCCCCAAAAGGGGTTGCAACCTACAGGTTGAGAACCTTTGCGGGACAGTGTGATGTTTATTAACTTAAGCAGTACCTGTAGATGGTATTTGGAGCATGATTGACTCTAAGTCTCTCTTAGAACTTGTGCCTTTGTTGCATGATAGAACTGGGAATGGCTTTTTAAAATTGCGGGTATATTGCTGAGAAAGGGCTGAAGAGCACACATTTTATACTAAGGCAATAAAAAGGAAGTGATTCAAGAATCATGTTTTCTGGGGAAATCCCTTCTCCTCGCCACTATGTCTCATATTTTTACAAATCATTCCATAAACAAGTCCAGTGGTATTGCCAATATGTGCCATTGTAATGCAGACTATATAAAACTGCAATGAAGACATGAACTGTGATGAGGTCAGAAGCTCCCCAAATTGAAGGCCTCCTGGTTTTCAGAAGAGAGGAGGGCTAACACATATTAATTATTAGCCTTGCATCTTTATAGAAGACACAAAATAAGTGGTCAAACCCCAGCAGGGGATGTAACAAAGAGTATCAGAGCTAAGCAGGTGTGTTAGTCTGGATAGACTAGAGGAACAAATTTCAGACACGCATATAGGTATAAGGAAAGGATTTATATACAAAAGAAATGTGACACTAAGAAGGCATCCCAATCCAGTCCAATGCAAAGTCATAAGTCCAATATTAACCCATATACCCGCAATCAGTCTATAAAGTCTGCTTCTGACTCAGGAAGTCACAGGCCAGTGGGCACAGAATTCTGGCACCGGCAGGGCTCTCCCCATGGCTCCTCTCTTCCAGGGCTCAGGTCCATCAACAGCATGCCACTCCAGCTTCAGAGGTCTATCTTCATCAGAGCAAAGCCGAGTGGTCTCTCCGTTGGCTCCTCCAACTTCTCAGACGCTGCCAGCTTGCCTGTGATTAATCGTCTCTCAAGCTAACTCCCAACAACCTGGAGTCTCAGGTGAAAGCCATGCCAACTTAGAGGCCTCATCAGTTACTCAATGGCTTTCTCCTGATTAACAGGCCAGACTCCACCCCTATATTTCAATTATAAAATTAACATAAGCACATGACTGCCACAGCAGGGTAAACCCCACCATCCAGACTTACAAGCAGTTAATCTTGAAATGGAAATCTACTCTCCTTTCTTTCTTAATCTTGCTGTGCCTTTTCCTGCCTCAGTTTACACCATTAATTGGTCGATTGTGAGGATTGCAGACAGACAGTTAGGCATTCAGAGAACACACATAATTCTCCTGCATTTTTGTCATTAATAGTATCTAGGGCTAAAATGTGATACCTTGATATGGGACCCTCCTTCCACAAGAATGTAAGAGTAAGGGAGTATTGGATGAGCAGATGCACATGCCTTTGTGACCAGCCAAGGTGTAAAAGAAGAATGTAATTAGTCATAGACCTCTTCTGAAGGACAACTTTAATAGGGTAGTTATTATTTATTATCTTTACTCAGAGGATATTTTATTGCTCTTGATATTCCTAAATACAGTGGTTTCCCCCAGGCCAATTTGTAAAGAACGTTTTTGTAGTTGTTGTTTAAGTTTTGTTTTGTTTCCATTCATGGTTTTATTTAGCTCAAATAAAATTCCCAGATAGGGCTGAGCCCCAGTGGCGTAAATGGTTGAGTGCTGGACTGCGGTCGGCAGGCCTGGTGCTTCAAATACAGCGGCGGCTCTCAGGAGCAGTGCTGGGTAGCTCCCATGACCAAGAGAGAGCAGTCATGCCCCACCCCCCTCAAAAAAAAAAAAAAAAAGAAAGAAAAACTCCTAGATAATGGCCCCTCTACTCATTTTCTTCGCTGTGCAGCCTGGCCTTGGGATTGGTGATTCTGATGGGCACTTTCTATAATGGCTTTGAGATTCTTGGAGGAAACCTTTGTGAGTGATCTCCGCACAGTAAGACTTGCTGTCCATCAGCAGCGCTTCCAGCTCCATGACTGTGTGGACCAGGAACTTCCGGACGCCCCTGGGAAGCATGTGCTTGGTTTTCGTGTTGCTCAGGTCACCAATGAAGCGCATCAAGATCTGGCCCGCGAATCTCCTCCGCATCCTGTGGTCACTGCCTCTGCGCTTGCGCCCGTTGCGCTTAATCTTGACATGGCGGTTGGGTCGGTGCCAGATGAACTTCTTCGTCCTCTTTTTGACAATTTTAGGCTTCACCAGGGATCGGAGGACAGCCGTGATGCCAGCGAGAGCAAGGTGCCTGCCTCCTCCATAGGCAGCGACGAAAAAGAGAGCAAAACCAACATTTTTATAACTATACTTTTCAAACTGTTTTGTAATTTTAAGTCACTATAATGGTAATATATTAGATATCATGGTTATATTATTATACTTGGATTAATAATATTTTAGATCTGTTCAATCATGAACCACAGTTATTATCTTTAATTAGAATAGTATTCCCACTGTGAGATCAAGTTACCATGAGAGTGCTAATGCAGTTCTCTAGTCATCTGATAGTATTTTAATGGTTCTATTAATTCCACAGAAGCACAAGCTAGATTGCCTCTACTGAAAACCTCGTGAAGGCAAGGGCTAGGTTTCCTTCCTTTTTTTATACCTTGTAGCCTCTTTTCTTTTATTACTTATGTTGTAATAGCTAATCACAATTTGTTTATTAAATGCACACATAATATATAGTACCTAGGTATTCCTAACAATAGGTATAATTATTTTATTTTAATGAAAAATTGTATTCTCAAGACACACCCAATGCAAAACAACAGGTAAGTTTTCCTATAATTCATATGAAAGCACTGTTTTTAAAAATTCAACATCTAGTATATGTGAATAATTTTAGCTACATGACTACAAACAATATACTATTTTAAAATAAATCTAATACTGCTTAAATTTTAAATTGTAAGTCACTGGAAAGGGCATTTACAGAGAAATAACCATAGACATATACCTATGTAAATATATTTATATAGGACAAAGGGGAACTAGATCTATGTACATATATTTATAGGTTTCGTACTAAGGAAACACATGGACAGTGGGTACTCAAGTACTCCCCACTGCGAGAACACTCTGTTATAACAATTTGGCAGTCTGAAAGGCTCACCTTCCCAACACAATCACTAATGACAAAGAGGAAGCACAAAGAAAGCTGATGTGTCCGACTACCAAAAGATATAGTGTCTGGGGACTTTAAAGTTTGAAGATAAACAAGTGGCCACCTAGCTCAGAAGCAACCAAGCCCACGTGGAAGAAGCACAGCAGCCTGGCTGATCCCGAGGTGTTGAGGGGATCAACTCTCAGGCATAAAGAAATCATATCATTGTGATGGGGGTGTGTGTGCAGAATGGGGACCCAAAGTCCATCTGTAGGCAACTGGACATTTAATCAAATAAGGTTCCCAGGATGGGGCAAGCCAGTCAGGATACAGTGTAGCAATGAAGAAATATGCAATGTCCCTCTGTTTTTTTTTCTTTTGTTTTTTTCTAGTTCTTAAATGCTTGCGCTCTCCCCAACTATCATGGTCCCAATTCTAACTTACAAATCTGGCTGGACTGGGAGATGTACACTGGTACAGATGGGAACTGGAAACACAGGAAATGCAGACAGAAGAAGCCCTCAGGACCAGTGGTGAGCAGGGTGATAATGGAAGGGTGGAGGGAAGGAGTGGTAGAAAGGGAGAACAGATTGCAAGGATCTACATAAAAGCTCATCCCTGGGGGACAGACAGCAGAGAAGAGGGTCAGGGGAGATGTTAGATGGTATAAGATAAGACAAAATAATAATAATTTATAAATTATCAAGGGTTCATTGGGGCAATGGGAATGGGGAGGGAGGGGGAAAATGAGGAGCAGATGTCAGATGCTTAAATAGAAAGTAAGTGTTTTGAGAATAAGGAGGGAAGCAAATATACAAAAGTACTTTACACAAAGGATGTATGTGTGGATTGTGATAAGAGTTGTCTGAGAAGCCCCCAATAAAATGATTTAATAAAAGTAAATAAATAAAATTTTAATCAGACACGCTTACAAAGCATTAGTATTGTACATATTATTTTAAATATGAATAACAAATGATATTTATTGAAATTTGTCTTGTACCAACCACATTATAAGTGGAAGTTGAATTTAACTATCATAACAACCTTTGAGTTCTACTAGCTTGTGTGGAGTCACTATGAATTAGAATTTCTCCAATAAAACCATCATAGAAGCAGATCAAAGATAGATACTAAATCATAATGCTGGATTTATCTGGATAATGAGTATGTAGGCATTTATTAGAAGAAATTTTATATATATTAAAATCCAAGATAATTTTATGAAACTTGGTTTTACTTAGTAACTGCTTTTGAGGGGAGTGAAGAAACTATATATACATTTTTTTGTTTAGTAATAGCACATAAATTCAAAATTTGGACATATATATTTTTAGAAAACAATATGCTTAAATGATGAGGATTTAAGTGCTGGAAACTTTAAATTTCACATGGAATAAAATTTGGGAAAGTGTTTTTAAAAGAGGAATGATTGTAGCAGGGTTTTTTATTTTAAATATTGTCATCATAATGAGAAAAAATATTTAATTAGAGATATTTAGGAACAATTAAAGAGAAAGTTAGTAATAAGTAATCAATATATTATAAATGTGTTGGTAAAATAAAGCACATCATTGCAGAGAATATTAACTTTCCCCTTGTGTGTGTATGTGTGCATGTGTGAGTGTGTGTGTGTATGTGTGTGTGATAACATCTGGCAGATGTGTGAACTGCTGCTATCAATTCTCAAATCTTTTCTTCTCTGTCGCCATGATTATGGAAAGTTATATGCCCTCTTGTTATTGAATATTGGATCTGTGAGAACATCTGTTTGTCTCTGATAAAGATTCTACATCATGTGATACTGATGGTCCACCACCATGCCTTACAAACTCTGTACATCAGGCCTGGGCTGCAGCTTTGCAGAGTATGAACTCTCTGTGAGAGTTACATGCCAAAAGACGAAGCCTGTGAAGGAGAACAGAAAATGAGAATGGAGCTTATTAATCACTAATACTCAAGCAGAATATTTCTGGATTGTCATGACTCGACTATCTTAAGCTTGACATTTGTCTTTATACTAGTTTGCTATATGCTATTGATCATTATCTTTTATTTTAATGTGTCAAGTAGTTTCACCTAAAACTTTGGGTAGTCAAGTATTCATTAATTGAGATAATGGATGAGAAAGAAGAACAAATGGGATCGATAGATTACAATTGATTCCTCAAACTCTGCATTCTGTAATAATACAATATGCTATCTACACCAGACTAGCTTCCCTTTCCCACAGTTGTCAGGATTGAAGGTTTCCCTTCATTTCCTACATCCCATGTCTTAGGTTTTTAGTACTTCTGCAACAGAAATAGCATCAATGCATATCCTCAGTAAATGAAAATTCATGTTCCCTAGAATTTCTATTTAGAATTCTGGGTTCAAGGCACCAACTCCGGGGACATGCTTTCTCTGCAGAGGGTGAAAATTATTTTATAGCTTCTCTCTCTGAGCATCTTGGTGACCTCAGAGTAACTCCAATCATTTTCCATTTGTGCATTCTTCTCTGTGAATATCTGTTCTTCTTTTAATCTCAATGATGATTGGCTTAAAATGCACCTTTCAATGATATTTCACAGACAAAACAAATTCCTATTTCCCAAAGAGATTACAAACATCAAGCATTTGAATTTAGAATTTTTTAACACATATTTTAAAGGCACAAAATTTGTTCCATAGCACTTAGATTTGTGTTCTCATGTTATAAGTAATTTATCACAATTGGTATATCAGATACATTATATTCAACTAGCTGAGCTAGTGGACTTTAATCACTGAACTGTGAGCCAAGGTAGAATAATTTATTAATTTTACATCACGGTCCCAGTTGAAGCACTTTAATTATTTTTTTTTCCTGTGTAAAAGAGAACTGTAGTGTAAGACTTTTCACAGATAACACACCAAAGTTGGAGGCCAATAATAAGCAGCTTTTAGTTCGGTGGCTAAAGTGGGCTTCAAGTGCCTAAGGATTATCTCTATCCTTTTGAATGTTTTGTGGCTAGAAAGTTAACCTCTGAGTGTATTTTGAGTAAAATTCTAAAGGAAATGGCTGATAAAAATATCAATGTCATATATCTCCTTAAAGGAGATACATATCTGTTCTTTCTCAAAACCCTGTTAAGCTGTCATCCACACACTTATCTTAGAAACAATTATCTCACAGTAGTTTTATCTCCAGACATTTTCCTGACCAGACAGAAAGAATCTGTGGAAGTAGACAACACTCTCATTTGTTTTAAAGTGGATTGTGTAGAGTGGATTCCTCATATGAGGAATTCACTTGAAGGAGATGTTGAAATTTACAAACAGTAGATTGGCTCTACTCCCTCTGCACTCAGTTATTCCCTATACACAATGGTCTTAATTTAATCTCATGAAGTCAAATGGATAATAAAATAGCAAAAAAGCCATGAAAATCTATTTAATACTGCATTGTTTCATTGCTTATGAAATTGTCACTTGACAAAGTAATGGTTTGGTTTTTTTTGCTTTGTAATTATACAAACAGTTGACCATAGCAAATAGAGTGTGTCTCAGTAGCCTATTAGTGAAAAAGGGAAGTCTTATTTTTTTTTAAGACTCAGAAGAATGTGTTAAGTACATAGAGTGTTAAAAATGTCTGGCCTGAATAATGTGGTGAGGGCTATTGTTAGATAAGCTGATGGAGACAAATAAAGAAAACAACAATATAAGACCAAAATGTAGTATGTAGATTATTTTATGTTAACTTAAACTTTGCAGGTGGAGCTTGTCAGGATTAGTGAATTATGTCATTTTTCCTTTATCTAATACATTACTTAGTTACAAAATGTTAAAGATATTTTGTGAAAACCAAATGGATATTTAAAATCATAGGTGGGCTAGGAATTTTTAGTAGCATGCAAGTTTTTAAAACTTTGTACACTATGGCTTTTGCTACTGTTTAATCAATGATTCTTCTTATCAACAGCACAAGGAACACTGAAAGAAATGAAATCTTCAAAGTTAATGTACTTATACCTTTTAAACAAAGCTGTATAGTAGATTCCAGATATTTAGAAAATGCATATATATTTTGTGAATCACTAAATATATTACATTTAATTTTCTGCTTAAAGAAACTGCTATTATGGATTATAAATGACTCGTTTAGACACAAAATGACACCATAAACAAAAGTTGTGATGCTATTTATGATAGATACCTATTTCTGCTTTGAAACAAAACTTTCATGGAAATATTTTACCTTTCCTTCCCTTCCACCTCTAAAATCAGAAACTTTATGGTTTCTGAGTCATTACACAAAAAGGACCAAGACAAACAAATAAAAGCTAAAGCCATATTGCTGAGTGTGTATAATGATTAAGACAAACATTCTGAGGCTTATTTGCTGCTAAATGTCTTCTCACATTATCATTGTATGAGAAGCACTGGTCATGCAATGGTTAAGCATGCTGCTGCTCACCAAAAACTTCTCAGATTTATTATACTGTACTGACTCTGTGAAAAAAGTTGTAGCACTTTTCTTTCATAAAGATCACAGCTTTGGGCATCTGATGGAATAGTTCCCTTATAAGCTCACGTGAACAAGAATTATGCCAACTAGAGTCCATGGCTTCGGGTTTATCTAATAGTATCATTAATTCAAGTCCATATTCCCATTACTATTACACTTAATCAACTGTCAAGGTGAATGCCAGCAAATGCAACATTGAATGTTAAGTCTGGAAGGATCGGCTTTCTCTTCTGCTTAGAGTTAAGCTAGAGGGCTTTGTTTTATTTTGTTATGCTGTGAAGATGGTGCTTCTACCTTCTCCCGCCTTTCCAAACTAGAATTACCAAATATATTTGCCTTGTGCTTCACACACTATGACCAAGGAAAGATGTGCTTAATTAGCTTCAGCCTGTCAGTTTATGAAGACGGAAATTCATCTTGCTGCCAGATACAGAAGGCATGGAGGAGCCCTAAATTCCTGCGTGGTTTTCATGGAGTAAATGAACCGATTTCCATGTCAGTTATTCCATTTGCTCACTGGACCACTAACTTATTTCTGAATGAAGACTTTGTTGATTCTATTCCAAACCTCAGAGCAACTCTAGGCAACTCATTCTCAGAGGAGGTTCCTTGTGAAAGCTTGCCCACATGAAAAGGTCTCAATGTTCGAAACATTCCACATACGATGATTTGCATAATGCAGACCTTATACATTTTCACTGGCACATCCTTCACCAAGGGGATTTTTGAAGCCATCAATTTTTGACAATTCATTTATGTCTAGAAAAAGTCTCATACTAGTTGTTCCCAAATTATAGTCTACTAAATAATCACATGACTTACTAGTGAAAAATTTTAAACTAAATAAGGTTAGAGGATGAAATCATAGTAGGTAGTTTCCAAACCTGCAGAATTCCTCCCAATATGTTCTATAGGATAGAGAGAGTGTCAGAAATTTTGCTCATGATGGTCACCCAAAACAGAACACAATGCTTGACAATAGATATATGTGTGTAAACCAATAGTTATGCTATATCCAAATATATCACCAAATTACTCAAGGATTATTTCAAATACAGAAAATTTCATGTATAGAAAAGTGCATTACTTGTATAAAATGACTCAGCAAGTGGTTTACAGAGACAATATGATCTCATCTGGCTTTATAACTTGAAAACTTACTAAACCTGCTTTCTAAGTCTTGCTTCAAATACTTTAGAAATTCTAAATACTATTGAAGCATTTATAACTATAAAAATTTTTAGAACTTTTTCTGACAGGTATCAACAGATACTTTTTCTGACAGGTATCTATCAGATATCAACATATAACAATAGCATTGTTGTCAAAATGGATCAAGCTGTATGTTTGAGGCATACACTAGGATTTTTGAGGACCAGAAAACAGGTAGCAGATGCAAATTTTTATTCCTAGGACATTCTAAATATAAAATGCATATTTTAAGAGTTTTAGTGGGCTCTAAAACTACAGAAAAATCAATAATGAAGTTTCTATTGAGCCCAGGATTTAAAATAAGTAGTAGCTCATAGTTAGTCATGCAGAAATTCCTTGAATCATAGAGTAAGTTAATTCTAGCAGTTTACCAAAATGCTATCTTTTCCTTGAACAAAAAACAGAGGTAAGGTCTATTGGGTAACTATTTCATGGTAGTGTATATGTCTTTCCCAAACCATACCCATCGTCATGGGTATTCCTACATCTAGAAAGCCTCTAGAAGATTTATAAAGCTGTAGATCTTGACACACACAATCAGATAACTTCATCTTTCTTCCTCAGATTGTCTTGTGGGTTTCAACTACCACCTCATAATGATCAGTCTACTCCTTACCTGAGAACATTACCAGGCTCTCATTCATTAAAATCCTTAACAGTGAGCATTCAGGTATTTTATTTCTTTAAACTGTTGTTTACTAATAGTGTCCAGAAGAAAAGTCTATTTTAGTTGTGACTATCTAGATACACCTTTGACATTTCCCCTCTTTTTGCTGCAGGGAGTTTAAGAAAGGGTACAGGACAAGTCAACTTAATTTGGTTACAAAACTTCTTTGTACATTGGAATTAGCAGGTAGAAGAATCATTACCCAATTGTAAGAAATGTTTGATGTTTGAAACACAAAAGGAGTCTGGCAAAAAAGAACTGAAGATCAGTGGGATTTTCCTAATGTAGTGAAAGTCTGTTTTGGAGTCTATGGACCCCTAGTGTTTGCATGCTTTGTATGGTTTTCCAAGGTTTCCCTTTTTCTTAATATTTCCCCCTCATGATTTTTTTGTTGTTGTTGGGCTCCCCCTCATGATTTTAAAGACTCCCAAGCACCCAGAGTGAATAAGCAGCTGCACTCCTGAATATACCCCTGCTCTTGCAGCACATCCTTCTGACCCTTGGACTCCTGAATGTATCCCTGCCCTTGCAGCACATCCTTCTGATCCTATGTGTGTGCCTGGGAGCCACAGGTTCTTTCATTCTGAGTACAAGCCAGATTGTGCCAAAGCTCTACCTGCCAATCCAGGCTGTGCTCCTGAGGTTCCCTGCTGGTTGAGGATTGGACATGATCAGGGAGTGACCCAAACAACAAGACTATGCCAGCCTGGGCTTCCTCTTCCCACTGCTCAAGGCACCTGTACAACTCATTCCCAAGCCCCACCTAGCCAGGCAAGAGATATATCTTGGATTCTGCACTGCAGACTGACAAAATATTTTATTATGATTGACTTTATATGGATTTAACAGGGATTTTTATGGGTATCACTTATGTTTTATATGGTATTTACATAATGCAGAAATGTCCTAAGTTTCAAAACATATTGTAGACCTTAAGTGAGGCATACTTGCCCAGGAACATAAGACTTGGGATTATTGTTTTTTTTCCCTCACTGTCAACTATGGAAAATTATTTTGATTCTCCAAATTTAATTTATTTCTGAAAATAAAAAGGGACAAACTATCTGTCAAAAAGTCCTAAATTGGGTTGAACCTCGGTGGTGGCATAAGTGGTTAAGTGCAGGACTGCAGCCCACGGGCTTGGCAGTTCAAATCCAGCAGCAGCTCGCAGGAGCCGCACTGGGTAGCACCCACAACCACTAGAGGCAGTGATGCTCCCCCCAAAAAAAAAACAAACAAAAAATCCTAAATTTACCTTGACTGTTAAGGTTTTTAATGTGTGTAAAATGATTAAGATTGACCTGAATTATCAAATAAAATATTCATGCTTACTTTTTTCAGAAAGTTTAGTCATTCTTTTATAATATCACATTACCAATATGAATATGAATTTAAATATGTTTGCATCTTGGTCATTGATAGAATATGTACAAGCACCTTCATGGAAAAAAAATCATGAAATTGAAGTATTTATAGAAAGAGGCAATATAACTTATTGGCTGAGAATATAGATTTGGGGTTGGCCTTCTGATTCAATATATCCCTTACACTAACTTACATAATTTATTCAGCCTCTCAAATATTTTTTCAAAAGCGCATTAATAGACACATCAGAGATCATACAGAGTGAAGGAAACCATATATCTTGTTGCAGTGACCAACAGAAAGGAAATATATTGATACTTTACAAATTTCCTAAAACAACTTTAAAATGTAACTAGAAAGAAACTCTGGTGCTGCAGTGGCTACGTGGTGGGCTGCTCGCCTCGAAGTCAGCAGTTCCAAACCATTCGCCACCCTGTAGGGAAACGAAAACACTCCTGACTCCCATAAAAAGCTGCATTCTCTTAAACGCACAGGGGCAGGACTGCCCTATTAGGACGCCATGCGTCAGCATTGACTTGATGGATAAAGGCTGACTATCAGATCAGAGCCTCTGATGTCCAAACTCCAAACAATCAGTGCCCTTGAGCCGAGGCAGACTCTTAGCCACACTATTTTAGACCAATTTAAATTAAGTAGACAATGTGTAGATAATCAGTGATGGGGTACCAAAACCACTCTGAGCCTAAATCATAGACCTCTTCAACTAGTTTTTATAGTTTCCTAAAACATACAATTATCTAAGTGGTTAGAAGCTCTTTTTGTAACACCAGTTCTCTCAAACCCTGTGTTAAAAGAAGATAACCCTTGTTAATAAGCAGGTGTTTAAGATGTCTTTGAATAAATATAAGGTATTCCTATTTTATTAAAATAGAATTACTGATGACATGCACTTTGGGTTTTATTAAAATGAGTGCTTTTCAAATTTTTAAATTAAATACTATATGCTAAATTAATGAAAGCATACATTAAAGGATGTTTGCAATTTTTGCAACATAAATTACTTGTAAGGATTTATATTTATTTCTAGCTTCAAATGATCACTGAACTTTTAAAATGAAGGGTGCTGCTGTGCGTAAATAATGTTCTGTGATTTAATGATGTTAAGTGAGCACAACGCCATTCGAGACAACAGAAGTGATAGTGTATGATGACATATATGTATGTGTGTATGTATGTATATATATCACTTGAGGTTCTTAGATGCAATTAACAAGAACACAAATTTAAAGGAAAAACATATCTACTACGAAGCTATAGAGTAATGACAGAAACAATTGGAAAAATCCAACAAGAATGCAGGTAGGCAATATGACAGAGCTACACTCTTGTCGTTTTACAAGGAGAGGCTCTGCAGCTGGATAGCATAGTTTCATGGTAATCCTATATCTTACTAGGTTGTTAGTGGCTGTTAAAATGACTAAGTAATTTAACCTCTCTCTGCCTCAATTTTAAGTCTCCAAAATGAGTCTGAATTTAGAAAGACGTGAATTAACATATGCAAAACCATATGAACTTGTTAAATGTAAAGGAAAAAAAAAAAGCCTGATCAGAACCTTGACTACCATGATTATACACAAGAATTATACATTGTAAAAGCCATCTTATTATTTTGTAATTTGGTCTTTTCCTAAAAGTTCTTGTTGAATATTTGGCCTTATCTTGATTGAGAGGAGTTCAAAAGAGAAATAATATGTCCACTCCACGAAAATTTCTGAGTAGGTGGTACAACAAGCCCAAAGTAAAGATATTTAGATGTTTTTTCTTTTTCTATTTTTTTTTTTAATTTGGGATCACTGCCTCTGGTGGTCATGGGCGCTACCCAGTGCCACTCCTGAGAGTCGCCGCTGGATTTGAACCGCCAAGCCTGCGGGCTGCCATTCCGCACTCAACCACTTACGCCACCAGGGCTCAGCTCAAGTGGAAAATGTTTGGCTATGTATGTGGCAACATGTGTGCAAAGGTGCTTGATACAGATGATGTACTGAATGTTATAAGAGCTGTAAGAGCCCCTAATAAAATTATTTTTTAAAAAAAGGAAAGAAAAGAAAAGATATTTAGATGTTAAGTAGTCAAACATTTTGAAAAAAATTCAAAGGACCTTATGTTCTGATTAAATTGAAGCAGTTACAGTTTATAACTGCCAGTTTACAATTGACATCATTTATGATGAAGCATATGTTTCTGGCTAAGGTGTCATGAATTGAATGATAAATTATATTGCTCCTTTCACTATAATTCATATTTTGCTGCTGAAAACATGCATATGTCCTTTTTGGGTATTTTTATTGTCCCACTTAAAAAATACCCCATTCATATAATTTTTATTATCAAAATCAAAAAGTCATTAAATTCATTAATCAATCCAAGGAGATTTCAAAACCTGGGTTCTTCTTCAAGCGTTAGAGTTCTAGACAAAGAGTCGAGAAGTTAACTCTCTTGTAAGACTGTAAAGATGTGCAAGTATCTTGGCCAATTTAATTTATCTGTTGTCGGTTTTGTGTGCATCGGTATAATGAAAAGAGGGGCAGCAAAATTTCAACTGCTTTGGAATTCTACTTGCTTTCTTTATTATGAAAACTGATAGAAATATTGAATGTAGCAGAGTATATTAACATACATAACCCAAAAATGGATTTTGGTATGTGAACACACATCTAATGCCCCTTTTAGGCTTGTGACAAGGAAATCCAGAAAAGAGCATCATGCTCAATCATCACCCAAGAGATGCACTACTTACGAATAAAGCTGAACAAGAGAAATATTAAATCTTGACAAAGACAACTTCAAAGTTCTATTACAAGACCCCAAAGAAGACCTAAGTAAATGGAAGAATATAACAAATTCATGAATCAGGAGATTTAATATTGTGAAAATGTCAATACAACCCAAAGTTATGGATAGATGTGATGCAATTCTGATCCTGAACACAGCGTCATTTTTTTAAAGATATGGAGAAACAAATCACCAACTCTAATGGAAAACAAAGAGACTCAGTAAAAGGAAAATACTAAAGAACAAAATTAGAGGCTTTTCACTCCAATTTAAAATCTCTTACTCCATCACAGTGGTCTAAACAGCCTGTTATTGGTACAAGGGTCGACACATAGACCCATGGAACAGAATGGATAATCCAGGAGTCAAGCACCCACCTATACACAATTGATGGCTGACAAAATACTGAGACACATAAAACAGACATAGACACCCTCTGCAAAACAGGCAAAGTTGTATTTCAATTTGTAGACAAATTAATCTCACTCCAAATACAAAAATGAACTTAAGAGTTATAAATCCCTAAATGTCAAACCTAGAAATATATACTTCATCAATGAAGCAAACAAACAAAGAACATCTTCTAGGGCACACTATTCTCCAACATCTATAGAGAATTTCAACACTTCAACAGGAAATAAAAGGGGGAGAGAAATAATCCAATTTTAAGATAGGTGATGGGCATATTGTAAGCTAAAGTCAACCATCAGTTGACCAACCAACATATGAATAAATGTTCTTGATAATTAGCTATTTGATAGGTAGATGTAAAAAATACACTTTGAAAGCAACATTACTAAATAAAACAAGCAAATGGGTAAATAAAAAAGAAATCAGCAAATGTTAGAAAAGATGTAGAGACAAGACCCATATGTTCTTCTGATGAGTGTGTAAAACATGATCACAACTGTGGGAGGAGGTTGAAACTTCCTTAAAAAAAATGAGGCTTGAATAATCGCCTGATCTAGGGATCTATTAACTGAGTATACATCCTTAAGAAATAAAATCTGTAACGCAAATAGATACATGCTCACCAATGTTTATCCAAGCGCTATTAAATGGAAGCAAAATGTATCAGAGGAAAAAAAACAAATCAACTTTGGAACATATACTCAATGAGCATGCAAGAACAATGATGCATCTGCAAGACATCGCATAACAGAGATCAACATGAAGTATGGACAACTGAGGTATAGAGAGGGACTAGAAAGTTATAAAATGACAAATATTGTTATCAAAAAGGCAAGAAAGGAGTTTGACATTAACACAAGCATTACTTGAGAGTTGCTGGAGGTAGGAGTTTCAGGGAGAGGCAGTAAGTAACTAGAAGGCAGATGGATTATATTGGGTGAAGGAGAAGGCAGAACATAATGAGTGCACTGCTGGGGAAAAGTGAAAGAGACCAGGGAAAGGATGGGAAAGCTTGTAAGGATTAAAAGTAACAGAGGTGGTTACCGTTGTATATGAAATATTAAAGTTGTATTGAGCTATGTGTACATGCTGACAAAGACATTTAAACTGGACAGATATCGAAGGGAGAGTGGGTATATACTCATTGATACTTATAATTTTATTGACCTTGTATTTATACATGTATTCTTCTTGTTGCACATCTCCCCATGAACATGGCAGAGCACACAGGAAGCAAAACTATGACTACTTCTTAGATATATCCAAACTCATGAGAGAATAAGTTACTGATCCTGAGGGTCCAGGCTCAGAGGCTCTAAAAAGGCTGAAGTCTGCTGGCATAGCATCGTTTACAAAGAAATTGTTTATGTCCTACCTAAGTGCATGTTAATTGGGTCCTTTGCACGCCTGTGCAGCCATCAGCCATCACAAGTGCAGCCTTGCTCGTCCCTGGGTTAGGAGGGAGAAGAGGGATGAAAATTAAAAGATAGGGAAATAGTCCAGTAGACCATGCAAACTTCAGTTCCTAGGACCTTGAGACCAGAAGAATTAAATGGCATGTGCCATTAAATGGATTTCTGTGAAAAGAATTATGCTAGAAGGCTCTGCAATGTTGAAGTGTTGCAATGTAGAACAGAACTGCAAATCATAAAATTGCCTGGCTTACTTCTCAGGAAGTGATAGATGAGACTCTCAAGACCATGACCCTCTGTCACATTTCAGGTTAAGAACTGAATTCAATTCTGTGAAAGAATCGTCGGCCATTGACGATCAGAGATGTAGCATTTACCCAAAGACACGGTTCAGAAGGTAAGGAAATAAGCAGGTAACAACTCAAGGAAAACATTGATTTGGTACTCCTGTATATTTTTAATGATTTGAAAATAGATCAATCTTTTCTTTAAATTTCAAATCAGGTTTATTTTTAAATTGCTATACATAATGATGCTATTTTGTTGCAAATTCAAGTAGAGAAATATCTCAGGCTGAGTTCTCTAGTAAAGAAAAATTGATGAAGGGGCTTTTCTGATTAGGCCTAACAGAGTTTGTGGAAAAATAGAATTTAAAGACAATAGAAGATTTCTGCTAACTTTTCAAAATCCTCTTATTTGTA
>PVJH01000773.1:0-265399 GCA_004026705.1 Nesogale talazaci | reverse complement strand
GGGGGGGCCGGGGGAGGAGCTATCAACAACCCCTACCAACTAAGAATGAGGAGTTGTAAACTGAAAGGAAATGCAGATCCTTTCCATACACTTTATTTTGCTAATCAGGCCCTTCACTGGCTTCTCTAACTTTCCTTCATTCTTTCAAGATTGGCCCCTGCCTCTGAATGGGGAGAGGGGAGCATCCTGTTCCCCAGAGCCCTATCCCGGGACCCTTGCTTCTCACCTTGGGACAGTCTAGCAGGGTTATTAGAAGAAACAATGTTTTGTCTATATAAATGTGTGTGTATATACATATATAATTTGTGCATCCTTTCCAAGAACTTTAAAAAAATAACAGAGAGCTGCTGACTTCCCACTAGGATTCAATAGAGTGTAGCAAATCAAACAATTTTCCAAAAGGCATTTTCCTACCACACATCTCCGACCACATTTCCCACCCCATGGAGAAGTATTGTGGCTGCGAAAGAAATTGTGTTTGAGAGTCTCCCATAGAAATAGGTACATTTTCAAACCTTGGAGAGAGACAAAAGGAAACCTAGCATAGATTTTTTTTTTTTAAGAGAGGACAGAAGGGGAGGGGTACAAAGACAAGACCAAACTGGAATCAGGAAAGTAATGAATTCACTTACTTTCTGAAATTGTGCAGAGGTGGGGTGGAGGCAGCCCCCTGATGACTATGGAGAGCGGCCTCTTAAACAACCCGGAGAGCAGTCTCAGATGCCACTCCCCGTGATCAGCGGGTCCCGTCTAATCAGGGGAACTTTATTTTTCATCATTCCTTGCTGAGCTGTGACACATGAAAATAATTACTGAGGTTAGAGATGGAAAATATTTATTAGGTCAGCTCGACCATCTTCTCCTCTGGAGGCCGGCTCCCTGCTGAGCGGGCGAGGGCGCTCAGAAAGGCAGCCACCTGGCCTGCCCGGGTCATCTCCCAGCACCTGAGAAGCAGCCTGCCCTCTTCTCCATCTCGGCGGGGCCTATGATGGCTGACGAGGGGACAGCGGACACTGTCATCCAGCCACAGGAACGCCTGTCTCTTCACAGGAATAGTTGAAGCAGCATCAGGCTTCCAAAGGTGGAGTCCCAACCCCTCCTCCGTCAAAGCCATGCCCCTCGGCTTCTGACAGATGTGCGAGGCCAGGCTCCAGGTTGGGCCGTTTCCTTTTGATGGGTTGCATCCGGTGCTCATGGGTCTTGCTTGGTTAAGGCCTCTCCGCTCGGAGCTGGCGCTGCTCTGCGGGTCCGTGCAGAGGTGCCTGCACGGCCCACTGACTGTTACTCAGCCACGGAGGAGAGACCTGCTTCCCTCGCCACTGGCCTCGTCCAGTCCCTCCCCCTGAGCCGTCTTCCTTTCTGCTGTTTTTCTTCTGCATGACTTCCAGCTTGCGGACATTGAAGTCGTCCTAAAGGGGCCAGAGCAGCACTTAGCAATCAATGGGGGTCTCTGCAGAGCTATACGGACAGGGCTGCCTCCTACCAAACACACGGCATTCCGCAGCCCCCCACCAGCCCCAGTCTATGGCCCCTTGTTTCTTGCGGAAGCCTGGGTCTGGTTCTCTCCTGGGCCCCCGCGCACAGAGGCACTTAATATGTGTAACACGGTGCTCTTGGCCGTGGCCTTCCCTCCCCGACAGGACCAAGAGTGTGAGGGGCGTGGGGCTTCCCTCGGCTCAAAACCGCCTCACACAGGGGCAGGTAGTTTAAGGGCCGCACACAGAATGGGACACGGAAAGTAGACCACCAAAAGGGATTCAAATTTCTATCCAAGCAACAGAACATCTAAGGGGAAAACGGAGCCGAAGTCGCCGGGAAATGAAGGAGGTGACAGAGGGAAAGGGTGCAGTGCTGGAAGAGATTCACGTGGAGGGCTAGAGTTGCTTGTTCAGGTGGTGGAGGGTGGGAATAAGCGTATATGAAAAGACAAATGATCCATACAGTCTGCTTGTCCATGGACAAGCAGGGCCTATACGGGATGTTTTTAAGGTAACTGAAAACCATCGACAATTCTCTGGGGCAATTTCATAGGTCTGTGGAGATGAATATCCTTTACTGGCAGTAGATAGGGCCCTAATATTACCACGAGTTGTTTATATCCATCAGGTCTGTCAAGTAGGCACAGTGATAAGTGAGCCCTTGATTCTGCACGAAGAATTGGCGTTTCAGTGAATGGGGGTCTATGTTATATAACATGTCTTCTGACAGAGCTTTGACTCTGCTGAATTTTAATTAAACGGCCTTCCCACGGCCTGTCCTCGCTCGCTGCCACGCACGGCGCACTTAGAGGTACTGTTGGGTCCCCCCCAGCCCTTGGCAAGGAGCACAGCGTACCAGAGAAATGGTTTCCCCAGAGGACCGGAGGCACTTGGTGTTTAAGGCTGTTTCAACGTTGAATTAAAACAACTCATCAACTCAGTTTGAACAAGTGAGAAAGGTGATTTCACCCCTTTACAAAACAAACTGGCTCATCGTCTTTGACCCAATGAATTGGTTAACTGCAAGATGTGGAGGTTTCTTCCAGAATGACTTATTAGCAGTTATTATGATTTTGTAGTGATCTGTCTCGGGGGGTGGGGGTGTGTGGATATACATATGGATAAAATGCCATAGGTGATTTAAATACACCAAATCAACCCCACCAGCCCTGCGCGTGGGGCCATTCTGGCTGTCATCATTCTGGCAGCGGAAGCCTCGTCTTTTCCCAGGGAGCAGCTGAGCGATGTGAACCCGAGGGGCAGACCGCGCACTTAGTGGTCCAGAACTTTCCCAATGGCGCCAGACTAGATCGCTTTAATATTGACATTTCAAGGCTCTCTTACTCCACGTCAAACCAGAATAATAATTCTTTTTGTTTTACCTTTAAATCCTTTTCTTAATTTTTATTTGGGGTGGTGGTGGTTCTTGCTTCTCATGCGTGGAGAGAACTGTGGTGGGGAACTTGCTAGTCTCGGTTTCAATATATTTTTCTTACTCATTTTAAGATCCTAAACACGTCAAACCCGTCCCTATTCTGAGAGAAAGAAAAATCTTGCATTTTCACGTTTGCCATTTGTGAGATGAATTAACAGAATTGAAATGCGATATTTGAATTATGAATGTGCCTCTTACATGACATGGCCCATGTGACATGACATTATGGTTTCGGTTTTACTCTCTGCATCTCTCTAATACAGGCTAAGGCTGGTGCTTGTGTAAATTGCTCTAGTTTTATAGAACAGAATGCTGCATTCTTTTTGTAACTCAGGGCTCTGAGGCAGTAATGGGGGGGCAGGCAGCAACAAAATAATGGGCACTGGCAATCAAACTATCATTATAGGTACATTATGTGCGGGGTGCTAAATTGGTAGAAGGCCTTTATTTTTAATTTCTCCTCATCTGTTCACCATTATTAAGCGAGCATAGACACCAGAGGAGATTTAAGAGTGACAGAGGCTAATTATACACTTTAGGGAAAGATATAAGATATTTCTCATCATAGGGTTAGAATCACACCAAGAATAGAATAGCCTGTTCAGAATTTTATGAAGGCTCTATGTACATTCTTGTTTGGACGTGGACATAATTTCCATTTTATGTTCCAATGTGAGGTTTATAAAATACTACTTCTATTAGATTTTAATAACCTGGCTGGAGAGTACTTCATAGTTGTTTTTAAAGAGCATAATTTTACTGAATAATTGTTCATTTTGGCTCTACACTTACAAAAATAATTCATAATTCAGTTAATGAATATTTAATCTTTCAATAATTTTTAGTGTCACATGGGATGAAGCATCAAACATCTTAAACATAATTACAGACTGATTGATTGCCAAGATGTTAGGGACACAAAGTCTTAGGACCAATACACTTTTTATTAGATTTATTGAGGTACAATTGACTTACATTTAATTATATGCAGTTGGTGACCTGTTAACTTACACATACACTTATGTCAAAACACACACACATGCACACACACAAACAATATTATACACATATCTCTACACATACACACAAATATATCATGGGTGTCCTGGGTGATGCAAATGGTTAATGTACTTGATGTGAACCAAAAGATTTGAGGCTCAAGTCTATCTGGAGATATCTTGGAAGAAAGGCCTGGTAACCTACTTCCGGAAATGTCAGCCACTGAAAGCACCATGAAGCACAATTCTTTTTTTTTTTTTTTTTAAAAACAAAGCACAATTCTATTGAAACACATGAGATCACTATGAGTTGGAGCTGGCCCTCCTGCACCTGGAGAGGAAAAAAGTGTGTGCAAACAAAACACACCCTGAAACCTAAAAACACCACCACAATCAAGATGGGGAAGAGAGTCATAACCTTGCTAAATTGTCTCCTACCCAATCCTCCCTAAATCCTCTTTCTGCCCCTCCCCACCCTTGCCCCAGCCAATCATCGATCATCTTTAGCTTAGCTTGCATTTTCTGTAGTTTTATTTAAACGAGGTCATACATTATAGAATTCATTCAGTATAGCTAGTTCAATATATATTCGGGGGTTGTGTGCCTCAGTTGTTCATCCCTTTTTATTGCAGAGTATTCTTTCTTGAAAAAGAAAATCAAAACACCCAAAGTCCATCGTAGACAATTGGACATCCCTTTACAGAAGGGTCACAAGGAAGAGACGTGCCAATGAAGGTGCAATATAGCACCATTGAAACATACAACTTTCCTCTAGCTCTTCAATTCTCTCCCCTCCCCACTTACCCCCACTATCATGGTGCCAATTCTACTTTACAAATCTGGCTAGACCAAAGCTTGGACATGGGGACAGATAAGAGCTGGAAACACAGGGAATCCAGGACAGATAAACCTCTCAGGTCCAATGATGAGAGCAGTGAAACCAGGAGGGGAAGGAGTCAGGTGGGGGGATGAAGAGGGCCACCCATCACAATGATCTACATATAACTCTCCCAGGGAGGGTGGAAAATAGAAAAGTGGGTGAAGGGAGACATCGGTTAGTGTAAGACATGGGGAAAATGATAAATTATCAAGGGTTCATGAGAAAGGGGTTTGAGAAACTGATAGCAAGGGCTCAAGTAGAAAGAAAATGTTTTGAAAATGATGATGGCAACAAATATGCTTAACACAGTGGACGGATGGATGGATTGTGAGAAGAGGTGAACAAGCCCCCAATAAAATGATTTTTTTTGAAAAACCAACAGTTTTATTGGCATATAATCCACGTATTGTGTGATTCAGTAGTTCAAGCTGATCAAGAAAAGCCGAATAATCATTATCACAATAAATTTTAGAATGTTTTCTTCATATTCATTGTTATTAGCTCCTCCCCATTTCCCCACAGCCTTCTCTGCCTGACCTCTAAGAAAAGATTATTCCAGTTATTGTCTGCATAGATTTACCCATACTGGATTTCATATACTGTAAACAAATACCAAAGAACAAAGAAAATAACAACAAAAACAAAAAGCTAGTAACAGTAACAAAATGAAGGAAAACCTCAATTGAAAAGAATATAGAGAATGGTAAAAATTAGAACAAGCTTAAAATGGGTCAAAAGGGAGATCAAAGGTTAAGGTATTAAATGTTAACCTAACAACATCTGCCACAATCCATTTTCCAATGTCCTCTGCATGCTAGCAAGGTTATGCACATCACTGGTCTATGGTCAGAAGGAATTCACCAGAGACTTAATTTACATGTATTTCTTTCACTATTTTTTTAATTGAAAAAAAAAGAAACAAAAACAACCTTTTAAAAGGTTCAAAAGGGAGATCAAATAAGAAATTACATTTTAACCTACTCATATCTGCTATAATCATCATTACAATGCTCTCTGTCTGAATATGAGGCTATTCATATTCCTCAATTGTGATCAGAGGAAATTTACTGAAGGTTTAATTTGTGTGTGGATCCTGCAAATGGATTTTGGGCTTCCACTGTTCACAGCTTTCTGCAAATCAAAGATACACAATTTAAGCTCTGATATCATTCCTGACTTCAGATTTGGATTAAATTATTTGCAAACTTTGGATCATATAGGCAGACATACTTCTTCTATGTGGACTTAGCTCAGGTCTCACTTAGATGGATGCTTGTTTGAAGATAAACCTTTAATCCTTCAGATGCTATTCTTTCTGAAAGCCAGTCACCATCTAGCTTTTCACCACACTTTGTTATAGCACCTATAACTTCAGTGATTTCATGAGGGTATGACCAGGGCTATGTCATAAAAATTAATTGTCTGTCGATTAGGGCTAGAATTAAGTGTGAGTCCCCAATCCATTCACATACCCATGGTTTATTGCTAAGTATTATTTCGTCATGTAAGTCTAGCACAATTCATTTGTCTATTCAACATGTTGATGGACATTTAGATTGTTTTTAGTTTGGGGCCATTATAAATAAAGCTGCTGTGGACATTTATCTACAAATTATGAACAGATGCTTATTTTTCTTTGGGGTAAATACCTGGGAAAGAAATAACTGGATCAGGAAAGGTGTGTATTTAAGCTTTTAAGAAATTGTAGAACATTTTCCAAAGTGGTTGTACAACTTTTGCATTCTCACCAGGAGATATTTCAGTTTAAGTTGCTCTTCATCACAAATGTGTGCATAAGTAAAGGTGGTGAAGAAAGCTGATGGTGCCCAGCTATCAAAAGATGTAGTTTCTGGGGTCTTAAAGGCTTGCGTAAACAAGCAGCCATCCAGCTCAGAAGCAACAAAGCCCACATGGATGAAGTAGACCAGCGTGTGGGACCATGAGTTATCAAAGGGATCAGTTATCAGGGTTTAAGAACTAAAACAGTGTGTGCTCACTTTACTGATATGATCGCTGATGACCAATGTGTGCATAAGCAAATGTGGTGAAGAAAGCTGATGGTGCCCGGCTATGAAAAGATATAGCATCTGGGGTCTTAAAGGCTTGAGTAAACAAGTGACCATCTAGCTCAGAAGCAACAAAGCCCACATGGAAGAAGCACACCAGCCTGTATGTCCACAAGGTGTTGAAGGGATCTGGTGTCAGGCATCAAAGAACTAAAATTATATCATTATAAATAGGGGGAAGTACAGACTGGCGATGCAAAGCCCATCAATTGGTGAAGTGACATCCTCTTACAGAAGGGCTGCAGGGAGAAGATGAGCCAGTTAAAGTACAATGTAATAACAATGAAATACGTGTCCTTCCTCTAGTTCTCAAATGCTTCCTGCCACTCCCTATCATGCTCCTAGTTCTACCAGACAAGTCTGGCTAGAGCAGAGGATGTACACTGGAGTCAGAAACATGGGAAATTTAGGATAGATGCTCCCTCAGGACTAGTGATGGGAGTGGTGATACTGGGAGGGTGGTGGGATGGTGTAGTAGAAAGGGGGAACCAATTTTAGGGATCTACATATAACCTCCTCTCTGGGGCAAGACCAGCAGGGAAGTGAGTGAAGGGACACATTGGATGGTGTACGATATGAAAAACAATAGCAATTTGTAAATTATTAAAGGTTCATGGGGGAGAGGGAAAGGGTAATATGGGGAGCTGGAACTGGGGGCCTAGGTGGAGGGAGGAAGTATTGAGAGTGATGATGGCAACAAGTGTGCAAATGAGGCCTGCATACAATTGATGTATGTTTGGATCATGAGGGGAAGTGTATGAGTAGCCAATAAAATGATTCATTTAAAAAAAAAAGGGTGGAGGGGGAGGGTGGAGCTTATACCAGGGGCTCAAGTGGAAAGTGTTTGGAAATGAATGTGGCAACATGTGTGCAAATGTGCTTGATGTGGATGATGTATTGAGTGTTATAATAGCTGTAACAGCCCCCAATAAAATTATTATTAATAATAAAAAGTTGCTCTTCATCTTCATCAATACTTGCTGTCTGTTTTGTCAGTTTTTAAAATTTTAGTTATTTTAATAGAGGTGCTATAATATTCTAGTTTTAGGTTGCATTTCCCTGATGGGTGATGAGATCGAGGATATTTCTGCATGATTTTCTACCTATATGCATATATATTTTAATATATTATATATATTTAATATAATATTATATGTTATATATTTAATATAATATATTTAATATATTTACCTATATGCATATATCATTTTATTGAGAATTATTTTTTAAATTGTGCTTTATTGGGGGTTTATATAACTCTCTTTTTGGGGGGGCATCTCTGCCCTCTGGTGGTCGTGGGAGCTACCCAGTCTTGCTCCCAGAGAGCTGCTGCTGGATATGAACTGCCAAGCCAATGGGCCGCAGTCCCACACTCAACCACTACGCCACCGGGGCTCAGTCTGGTTTATATAACTCATCACAATCCATCATGTCAAGTACATTTGTACATTATGAAGTATTAAATAATTCCAAAATTGCTCAATGCTTTTTTTCAATATTTGCTTGGTTTGTTTTCTTCCTTATTATTGACTTTTGAGAGTTTTTGTCATCTATTCCAGATATAAGCCTTTTATAAGATGTATGCTTTGCAAATATTTTCATATAGAGTCTTTCAAGTGGATGTAGTTCTAATTTTTTAAAAAAATTTTGTTGTTGGTGGTGGTGATAGTTTTTGTTTGTTTGTCTCTTTTTGTTTTTGTGGGCCTCACTGCCTTCTGGTGGTTGTGGGAGACACCCAGTGCTGTTCCTGAGAGCCGCTGCTGGATTTGAACCGCCAAGCCCGCAGGCCACAGTCCCACACTCAACCACTTATGCCACCCAGGCTCAGCCCTATAGTTCTAAATTTTGTTGATGAACAATTAGGCTTCCCCTCCTCCCCCACCCTTTTTTTCTTTAATGGATGATGGTTGGTTTGTACTTTTGCTTAATTCAAGACTACAAAACTTTTCTCCTATAGTTTTTCCTAACAGTTTTATAGTTTTACATTTACATCTGTAATCCATTTTATATTATAGTAATTTTTCATATGATATGTGATTTGGATAGAATTTCATTATTTTGTATATGGTATTTCATGGTTCCAGCCCTGTCTGTTAAATGGATTATATTTTCTACAGTGCTTCGCTTTTCACTGTTGTCAAAAATCAATTGTTCATATATGCATGTGTTTATTTTAGATGCTCTATTCTCTTCCATCAATCTATTTAGCTTTATGCCAATTTTAATTATAGCAATTTTAGTGCAAATCTTGAAAAATACATCGTGTTAGTCCTCAAACTTTATCCTCCTTCAAAGTTGTTTTCATCCTTTGCATTTTCATTTGAATTTTGGACTACATTTTCTTTCTCAATTTGAGCAAAAATACCTGGAATTTTGGCTGGGCTTGCCTTCAATGTAAAGATCATTTTGAGTAGAACTGTCAACTTTGTCTTCTTATAAGCTATAGACCTTTATTTAGTTAATTCCTTTAAATTTTTTTCAATAATATTTTATAGGTTCCTTATATGTCCTTCACATCTGTTTTCAAATTTCTTTCCAAGTAGTCCATATTTTATGCTATTGTAAATTATATGCCTTTTTCATTTTAATTTATTTTTGCTAATATAGGCAACATTGATTTTGTCTATTAATTTTGTGGCCAGTGATCTTGCTATACTTACTAATTCTAGCATTTTGTAGATCCTTTGAAATTTTCTACATGATGACTGTATCATCTAGAAATAAACACAATTGTATATATTTTTCTTTCAAATATATGCACCTGTTATTTTTCTTCCTATGATTGCACTTAGTAGAACTTTGCAACAGATATACACAATACAGAAGTAATAAAAGTAGATATTCTTATTTTTCCCCCTGAATTTTTGAGGGGATGGGGCAGTGAGGGTTGTGAGGGAAGCTTTCAGTTGATCACTCTTAAGTAAATTGCTAACTAGAGAATTCCTAGTGTCCTTTTGTGTGTGTGTGTGGGCATCACTGCCTCTGATGGTCGTGGGCGCTACTCAGTGCTGCTCCTGAGAGCCGCCGCTGGATTTGAACTGCCAAACCCGCAGTCCACAGTATCGCACTCAACCACTTACACCACCAGGGCTCAGGCCCTAGTGTCCTTTTTTAAAGGAATGAACTAATTTTATGATTTTCGGTATCTATGCTTTTCAAATGTTAAACCAGCCTTGCATCCCTGAGGTAAGCCCCAACTACTCATGACGTATTAGATATTTTATCTACTGTTGGATTCACTTTGCTAAAATTTGATTTAAATAAAGTGTTACTATAATTGTTGCTATCTAGCTTTGTTAAAAGATGGTGAATATCTTAAATAAAATTAGAGATTCTGGTTAGATCTTGAAAGATTCCAAACACAAAACCCATATGAGTCAACAGGTGTTAATTTTAATTATTAAAACTTTTATTAGGGGCTCTTACATCTCTTATCACAATCTATACATTCATCCCTTGTATCAAGCACATTTGCACATATGCTGGCATCATCATTTTCAAGGCATTTTCTTTCTACTTGAACCCTTGATATCAGTTCCTCATTTTTCTCTCTCCCTCACCCACCCACCTGCCTCATGAACCCTTGATAAGTTATAGATTATTATTTTCATATCTTCCATTGTCTTCTGTCACCTTTCACCCACTTTTCCACTGTTTGTACTCATGGAAGGGGATTGTGTGCTGATCCTTGTGATCAATTCTCCCTTCACCCCCTTCCATCTTCTCCTAATAGTCAACAGGTTTTTTTTGTTTTGTTTTGTTTTTTTGTTTTGTTTTGGGGGCATCACTGCCCTCTGGTGGCAGGAGTAGGAATTCCAGCCTTGCTGCTGGATTTGAACCTCTAACCCAGTGGGCCACCATCCCGCACACAACCACTACGCCACCGGGGTGCAGTTAGTCAACAGGTTTTTAAAGAAAACATTTTCTTTTAAAATGCTGAAATTGAAATCCTGTGACTTGTATTATTCATAGTATAACATGCAAGCAATTTACATTGTACATGGATTTTGTATTGTTTCCCAATTCTCTTATTTGTTTTAATAATGTCTCCTCAATTTATAAACTTTTTAGCAGAACGCACATTGAATATCTCAGTACTAGTAAGTAACATCATGATAAATGGAGAATAGATTGAAGTTGTCGATCATTTAGTCTTTTTTTTCAGATCCACAATCAATGCTCAAGGAAGCAGCTGTCACGGGATCACATAACCCATGGAATCAGGTAAATCTGTTGCATAAGCCCTCTTGAGAGCGTTGAAAAGCATGGTGGACCTGTCCCAAGCTATGGTATTTTCAACCATCTCATATGCATGCGAGACTTGGACATTAAATAAAAAAGACTGGACAAGAGTCCATGCATTTGAATTGGAGTGCTAGCCAGGAATACTGAAAGCACCATAGACTGCGAAAAGGACAAACCAATCTGTCTTGGAAATACAGCCAGAGTGATCCTTGGAAGCAAAGATGGTGAGACTTTATCTTACATATTTTGGACATGTCAGAAAAGACCAGTGGGTTCAAGCCAGGAACAATGGTGAGGATGGCAGTGAGCAGGCAGTGTTCACAGGGTCTCTAGAAATTGGAACTGACTTGATGGCACTGAGCACCACACAGACCAGTACTTCTCACAGCATGGAGTGTGGTGCCTGGGGACCACCGGACCCAAAACCTATAGAAGGCAGAGGTTAGGATCGGGTTAGGGAAAAGAAGAAAGCCCAAGGATAACATGCTGTCGGATAAGGCTAATTGCTGGGACAGGATGCAGGTAGTCAAGACGGTGAGGAGAATATCAAGTCAGAGTGAGTGTTTGAGGCTGAAACCAGTATGGTGTGATCTTCTCAGTCAAAACTAGTTAGCTCTGTCATAAGTCACAGTTAAGTGTCCCAAAGGATCAGACCGCCCAAGAAGCGTCAAAATCCTGGTGGTAAATGCTGTTAGCTGTTGGCATTAAGCAGTCATTAGTGATAGCATGCTAAATGGACTTGTAGGTGTCTTATATTGATAATTTAAAAATCACATGAATACACCAACCTGTGAAAGCCCAGGATTGTGAATAATAAAACCCAAATCATTCTGCAAACCTAAAATGAACTTAAAATTGTGAACACTGCATTTGCAAAAGAATAACAGTGGAAGCCCAAAATTCATGCACAGAGTCCCCACAGGGGTTGGGCCGCCATTGAATTCCCTCTGAACCCAGCCCAGGATCATGGAGGGCCTTGCTAGCAGGTGGAAGGCACTGCAAAGTGAAACAATGCAGCTGAGAGGTTCAAATGTCACACCTTGTGATTGGATCCCCTTTCTGACCCACTGGAACGTTGTTTCAATGTTGAATATGTTCTGCTTTGTTTTTTGATTGAGGTTTTTCTATGTTTCGTTTAGTCACTGTTGCTGTTGGCAAGAGATGTTGGGGGAAATGAGGAGTTAACAAGTAGTTCCAGAGAAACATGTTATGAAATTGATTGTGGTGATGGTTGCACAACTCATTTTAGTATGAGCGAATGATTGAACTGTGGAACATGTCAAGTATATGCCAATGAAACTATTTTTTGGTAAAGATGGTTAATGTAAGACAAACATGAATATCAGAAAGTATATATTCAACCATGCCACATTAGACAAATCCCACGATCTTTTAAAATAATTTTCCTTTATAATTCAAAAGATTGGCCAGGTATTACATGACAAGAAGTTAGGGGAGGGTATGAAAAGTCCAGTAGCAATGTGTTAGCTAATGGACATGAGATTGAAATTGGGGTCACTAGAGTCCACTTTTAAATGAACTGTATTTCCTTACATTTGTGTGATACTGTTTGCTAAAAGTATTTAATTAAGAAACCTCACACTTCTTAGCATATATAATGCATATGAATAGTTAAAATAAAAATTACAATGCGCAAGTTTCTGTGTCCCCATTAAAAATACTTACAAGTCCCCTGTGTCACCTTTGCAAACTGTTATTTGTCTCTTTCTTCCCTGGAGATAACTAAATCCAAAGTTTATTTGATAGGTTGTGGGATGTCCATTTACCACAAAGCATTACATTGTTTGGTTTTGCAGGGTTCTGACCAGAATATGAAGCGAATCACTATGCACCTTCTATTCCCTGTGCATTAAGTTTGTGGACTTCATTCATTTGGACCCCATAAGCTGTGGAGTCATCATTTGCGGGTATGGAATACCCCACAACTAGCCTGTCCCACACCAGCATTTGTGGACTGAAGGACAGACTTTTTTATCGGTTGATGCATTGGTCTCTAAACCAGTTCTCTCTTTTTGAGCAGCAGTGAGACACTGGCAGTGCTACAGTTGTTACTCCACAGGTGTGACTTTGGACAGATTTCGTAGCCTTTCTGAGCCTCCATTTCTTTTCTGTCAAAAAGATAACCCTTGTTCCTCCCTCATGGAATATTATAAGGAGACGTGTTGGAAGCAGCACCCGCCTGGCATGTAAGTGCCCAGTAGACGTGAAAGGACAGATTCCAAACCAAGACCAGATGTTTCTGTATAGTGCTGGGCTTATGACAAGCTATCTTAAGAATTTTTAGCTAATTTAAGAAATTCAACAAATCACCACAAAGGAGGACAAAGACATGGCTTCCATTACTTTGAAAGAATGACAAAGTTTATCTTTTTCTTCTACTTTCTTGACATTAAATAAGTACTTCAAAATGGGCCTCACCACCCCACCCCACCCCCCAAAAATGTGGGAGGAAAAAACTTTACAAGAGGTTATATCACTGGTGCCTCACTTTAAAACAAAAGTGATGCATATCTCTTATGTATATTTTAATCACAGTCCTGTGTGGCAAACCCATTTGTATATAAATTTATGATGTTTTTAAAAGAAAATTTATCATCACAGGGACGCTTAAAGTGAACTGAAAGCTCAAAGAATAATTGGAAATGAAATCATCATCTTTTTATGGAATGAGGCCAATTTTCTAATAAAACCTGCAGCCATGTCCGCCCTTGCCCTGGAAAAGAAACAAACAGAAGACAAGGCAGGGATGGGGTGGGGGGAGGAGAGGAGTTACATTTTCTAAAATACTTTAAGAATCCAAGTGAAAGTCAACCGTGTACCTTTCGACTATAGAACATACCATGTGATAACTATTATGGAAAATGAATATATATCGATTGATATACATATACATATATTAGCTGTTCTAGGAGCTGGAAATAAGATTTAGGACTTTAAAGAGATTCTTTTATTCAGTTTTGATGACAACTCTATAGTTCATGCAAAATAAGCCCCTCAAGAAAATCTTCACGGTTCATTTTTTTGGGGGGGGGCATCACTGCTCTCCGGTGGTGGGAGTAGGAGGCCCAGCCCTACTGCTGGAATCGAACCTCCATCCCAGTGGGCCTCAGTCCTGCGCACAACCACTACGCCACCGGGGCTCAGCCCCACGGTTCATTTTTAAGAGCAGGGATTTCTGCCTAGTTAATTAAAGTTAATAAGATGGTAAGCACGGAGTATTGGCACATGCTAAGCACAAACTCCCAGAAGGTGCTGGTCACTGAGCACTTGGACCTCCCCATATGGGTGCCAGCCTTGCCCCTACAACACCGCCAGTGCAGGGAGGATTGACCCATGGGTGCACGGTGAAAAACTGTGGAACAAACCCAAACATACCCACATGCGGGTGTCACCTTGGGACAATTCTAGTCTCTTATTGTAGTTAGTCTAGCAAAGGACACTTTCAATGCTGTCATTTAATGCTTCTTATTTCTGGGAAGTTAATGTTTATATTGTATTCAAATCCCAGTGGTGTGCTCAAGATCAGTGGTTCTCCACTTTTTCAAAACAAGGGTCCTTTTTATTTTTTTTTGGGGGGGGGGGTGCATCACTGCTCTCTGGTGGTGGGAGTAGGAGGCCCAGCCCCACTGCTGGAATTGAACCTCCGTCCCATTGGGCCGCAGTCCCACGCACAACCACTACGCCACCGGGGCTCAGCCCCAAGGGTCCTTTTTAATGGCAAACATTCTCCATCCCAAATTCCTTTTGTATCAAGTGTTGGAGAAAACAGGCCTTTCGTATTGAGCAACCGAGAAATTATTTGTGTACAAATCAACTCAAGCCTCCGTTAGGGTAACTTAGTAGCAAGCTTCCTCATTGTCCCCACCCCCACCCCCTTTGATTCTGCAGTCCAGACATTTAAAATAAAAGTCTAGATCCTGTTCTTTTTTTAAAAAAATAACTTTAGTGGGGGTTTGTACAACTCTCATCACAATCCTTACATGCATCTCTTGTGTCAAGCACATCTGTTGCCATCATTATTCTCGAAACATTTGCTTTCTACTTGAGCCCTTGGTAGCAGCTCCTCATTTTTCCCTCCGCTTCCCCACAAACCTTTGATAATTTGTAAATTATCATTATTACACTGTCATGTATTATACTGTCTAACATCTCCCTTCACCCACTTTTCTGTTGTCCGTCTCCCAGGGAGGGGGTCATATGGAAATCCTTAAAATCGGTTCCCCCTTTCTACCCCACCTTCCTTCCACCCTCTTGGTGGCATCATTCTCCCCACTGTCCTGCAGGGATCATCTCTTCTGGATCCCTTGTGTTTCCAGTTCCTAACTCTACCAGTGTGCATCCACTGGTCTAGCCCTAGATTCTGTTCTTAGTCCTTGTTCTGGATTTTTTTTTTAAGTGCCTGATATCATCTCTATGAAAATCTCCAATATAATTACCAGTGGTTGCGTTAGTCATTTAAAAATATTTCTGAACCTGAACAACAATAGCAACAGACAGCAATCCCTTTCGTGTTGCTTCCTCGGGCTTTATTTTCCCAGCATTTTTATTTTCAGAGTCTTTTCTGAACCTTCTCCAATGTTTCCACTTTCTGCAGCTGCAGAACCCACACGCGGTCACCGAGCTCCGGCGGCACTCCTTTCAGAAGTGTGACGTGGTGACAGGCTTTCTAAAGATATGCCCTTTTAAATGCAGGAAACCCAAATGAAGTAAGAAATATCACCGAATAGTTTCTGGCCTCTAATGCCTGGTGGAAAAGATATCACAATATTGTGCATAAAGTTACTGTATTTCTTGGACCTTATCTCTCCCATACTAGTGTTATTCTGCTGTGTAACGGGATACACAGTTCATGTCTCTAACCCATAAAAATGCGGGAATGAGTCCCATATGTACCTTTGCCTACTCTTTATGATGTAGACTCTGATTAGCCTCCGGGCCACACAAGTTGAATTAACGTGTCTTTCCAAACAATTCTGTTGTATTTCAGAGCTCGGACTCCTGTTGGCAGACTGATGAAATGAGCAGTTGTTGCTCTCCCGACTTCCTCAGTCCAAGCACGGAATCTTGGAGTGTGTTCCTGGGAGCGAAATGATCGCTTCCTTGCTCAGCCTTTTAAAGCATTAATAAAACACACATCACATCACTTTTATCGGGGAAGGCGTGGATCATGAGCTAACTAGAGACTTTCCAAAATCCAGAATTGGCTGTAAGTTGACTTGGTAATTTATCTAAACCCTTAGAACTACTGACCTGTGAAAGAGGAGGAGGATTTTTGTTTGAGTTAAAACTTGAAATCCCAGAGGACAGACGGCTAAGAGGTAGCAGCCATCTCAATCTGATTTACTTTCTATAAAATCTTTCTCTGACTCAATCTGAGTTTAACAGAAAGAGCAACAGGCATGAATCACAAGATGCTTTATTTCCGGCTTTCCCCGCTCAGGATCTGTGTCTCCTGGGCCCTGCATTGCTCTGCTTGTCTTGTCTTGTCTTCTCTAGTATGTCGTTATTGCTACTAGGGGCCCCTGGGCCAGGTCTGACTCATAGTGGCCTTTGGACAAAGGAACAAACCTCCACCTGGCCCTGCACCATCTCCCCAATTGCTAAGTGGGAGCCTGTGGCTGCAGCCACTGTACAAGCGCAACTCACGGAGTTCTTCTTCTTTTAGATGATCTTTTTCTTTATGAGGCATGAGGCCCTTTTCCAAGGACAGTTCTCTCCTGAAAATGTAACCAAATGACGTGAAACAAGGTCTCTAATATAGAAATAGTAACACCTTTCATGAGTGTATTTCAAAGAGCAAATGGAACCGTGGTCAAGTAGATGCTATAGAAACTTTAAAGCAGAGGAAAATGTAAGATGGTATCATTATTAAGGGCAGTACCTCCTAGATTATGCGAGATTTATCTTTCAGGATTCTTTAGTGGTTGGCCAACCAAGACCGGAAGGTCAGCAAGAGCCCGTGGCCTGCTTTAGACGAATCCATTCGTTAAAAATGGTCTTCGGGCTGAGCCCTGGTGGCGTAGTGGTTGAGTGCAGGACTGCGGCCCACTGGCTTGGCGATTCAAATCCAGCAGCAGCGAGGCTGGGTAGCTTCCACGACCACCAGAGGGCAGTGATGCCCCCCCCCAAAAATGGTCTTCCACATTTTTAAGAAATTAAAATATTTATGAATTGTGTCCCTGTTCTTAATCGTCCTGAAGACAACTCTGATTGGCAGAGGTGGCAGTCAAACAGAGCACACCACTGTCTGGTGTTGTGTCGTCTCCAGGAATGTTTGTATGTTGATTTATTGCTGTGGCCATTGTGTGGTGAGCAGCTTTTATAGGCGCCTCTTCCTAGAGTAGAGTAGACAATAATCTGCTTGAGCCACACATAGTCTTTGGCTAATTTTTGTAAGTAAATTCTCAGACTTTCCTTCCTAGTTGACCTTAGTCTGGAAGCTCTGCTGAAACATACCTACATGAGTCAGCTGCTGGTCCCGGAAATATCAGTGGCAAAGTTCCCAGCATCATTGCAACCCACAAGACATTGGAGCACAGCAGACTCACAAACAGGTGGCAGTGCCATTTCCTACAGCCGTGGAAATATGTCACATCAGTTTATATTCGCCATGTCCTTGCCAAATTCTGAGACTAACTCTCGCCTGCTGCTCCCCCTTCATCTCTTTCAAATCAAATTGACAAGAGCAACTTGAAAGGTTAGATAGGAACCTTAGCAAGGTGGTGGACTTATGTCGATTGTGGAGAGAATGTATGTCAGCAATATGATTAAATGGTTCAAGTAGAAGTTGTTGAATTGGTCAATGTTACGCTGTGCATCTTCTCAACAATAGCATGGACAACATGACCTCTCTCAATTCTGCAATAAGTACCTGTGGACTCAAGATTCCATTATTTTGTTACTGATAAGAGGACTTAAAGTTTCTTTGATCCTACATGAAATATTGAAACAACTCTCCAACCTCAGGTTTGAGAAATCAACACATTCATGTGCTCAGATTCAACCATGGGCACAGTAATTTTAGAAAGGACTGTAGGATTTTGCATCTAATTTCTTTTCTTGGTTTCTTAATAATCTGTGGCAAATAGAATTATCTCGTCCCCTTTTTTCTCCTATCACCACAATCTTCAAAACCCCTTAATCTAAACTGATACTGGTGGCAAAGAGCCCCTGACAAAATTAAATTGAACCATATGGATTCTGGATCAAGATTAAGAAAAGAAATTAAAGCATTTATTGTGTTGAGACTTCTTATGCCAATTTTCTGCTCAAAAGGAGGATTCAAAAGGTCAGGGATTTTGCAGCACAGGCGTAGCAGCATATTAGTTACAGTAATTCAGCCTGAAAATTCCAGCAGAAATAAATACAATGGAATGCGATGAACGACAAAAGACCACAACTTTCATCAGCTCGTGGGAAAAGGAAAACATGCCCTGGCCTATTGACAGTTGATAAACTGATGCCTGAAGTTTGTTTGGAGACTGAGAGGAATCAGGGATTCACCACCATGGCTGTTACGTGAAATCAAGCACTTTGAGCTCCCATTTGCCACCACCCCCCTTTCCTGGTTGTGATATCCAGAAACACCAAGCAGAACCCCATCTGTATTCTTCTTGAAGATATTCCCCATGTATCGAATGAATGTTCTCTCCACCAGATTATATCCCAAAGCATGGGAACCAATATGGTCAGAGGAGACCAACTAGCAGAAAGACAGAAACCTTGTGGATGTCTTAGTTGAATTTTAGATACAACACTGTAAGCCAAAGCTCAACTGTAAATATTCGGAGGTTGAAAATGTTATTTATACCAATCCAGGGTAGAAAATGCACAATTAAGGAGAAAACTATGTCAGAGATATATAAATATTTGTCACTAGATTTTAAATCAAAATCTTACAGAATCCTTGGTCTTATATTACAGCGCAGCCACCAGAATTCATAGGAATTTTGATCTACCAGAATAGTATCTATATTTACAAATCTCTTGGATTCTTAAGATTAAATAGTTGCTAGTACTGAAGGAAGTTAGTGGATTACTTAATAAATTGATTCTAAATTTCATATAGAGGAGTATAGGAGTAATCAAGATATGTATGAGAATATCAGAGGAAAAAGGAAAGTGAAATACAGTAACTTTTAAGTAAATAAAAATAATTAAAAATAAAGTAAAACTACACTTTCTTCTCATAAAATATACTCTAAAGCCATGGTAATTACTATCTTGAGTCATCAGTACAGGAATATGTAGATAGTGCAATGAAAATCTAGAAACAAACCACTGAATATGTGGGAATTTATGAAAAGAGTGCGAATTCACATCAGTGAATAGGAAAGTGGATTATTCAGTAAATTATTTGGAGCAGAATGCTAGAAAATTATGCAATAAAGTGTTTGGTCCTATCTCAATCCAGATATAATTATATCTTTAAAATAATGTTCATGTAAAAAAGACCACAACACAAACAAGGAGAACATTACAATAGTTTCATTTTTCCTTTCCTTTTTAAGTAATATTGTAGTGCTGTCACCAATATCAAAAGTTCAAAAGAAAATCATGAAAAGACATGATAACATACCAATTTTAAACTGCTTTTTGATGCCCTAAACTAAGCTAAATGGAAAATAACCAATGGGCAAAAAAATGCAACACATTTGACCAAGAGTCATGTTCCTGAAGAGAGAAAGACATCTTGGAGATCAGTTAAAAGAAGAAGAAGCAAAACATTAGGAAACATGATGACAGAGAAATATGACAAATAGAAAACAGGCAATTCACTAAAGAAGAAATATATATGCTCTATAAACATATGAAAAGATGACCAGTTTTATGATAGCTAAAGAAATATAAACTGGCAACTGAGGAATATAAAATATTGCCTATCTTAAAGTCAATCTGAAAGTTCATGTCAAAATTTAACTTAGTAATTCCACTTCTAACAAGATAGCACAATGAGGTTATTCAGCAAAGGAACAGTGAAATATACACAAGAATGTCTATCTGCTTGTGGCAATAACGTTTTGGGCAAAACTATTTACCTATAGAGAGTCAACCATTTTAATATTGTGTGGGTTATTATCCAGTCATATAAGAGATTAGTAGACTATACATACACATGCAAATACACTACACACTGCACACACACATAAATACATGTAGTAACCCACTTCAGAAAATTCATGGGGAAATTGAAAGATTATGGAATTTTTCCATGGAAAAAAGTTTTGGCATGAACATATAGATTTCAAAGCCTGTGTACGTGTGTGTGTGTGTGGAGAGCAAGGGCGAGAGAGAGGAAGAAAGACCAAGAGAGGATAACGTTTGAATGAATAATTACCGAACACGAACTTGGAGCTCTACTGGCAATGGAGTAAAGTGCTTTGGTGGTAACCAGAAGTTCAGCGGTTAGATCCCAAAAGCTGTTCCAAGGGGCAGAGAGGTGGCTGCCGGCTTCTGTAAACTCTGTGTGCAATTATACTCTATCCTCACACGTCCTGCAAGTCAGAATTGACACTTGGCAGAAGTGGGTTTGGCTTGGGGGTTTTCATACAAAGGTGCTTCAAAAAGTTCATGGATAATTCTGTTATTGTTTAGTTCCACTTTTCCACAAAAAATTTAAAGCCCCTTCACACACACTGATTATTTCTATGTGGTGGCCTTTTAAAGAAATTGTTTTCTTTGTAGTCATCTGATCACTGTTGAATTTGGCGTATGTTTTTCAGTGCATATATTTGGTTTAGATGACAATGTGTATGAATGATTTTAACAAAACCAAAATGAAATAGTTCTATATGGCCTCACAATGAACTATATCCAAGTATGTCCCTGGTTTTTTTAAGTGAAGTGTTCACAAAGTAGTATGTATTGCAATACCCTTAAAGTAAAAGCATAGAAGGTTATACAGAAAAAGGAAGTCTAGGAAGAAAGAAAATAGAATGGAAGAAGACATGAACCAAGTTATTACAAGGATAACTGTCTTTGAAAAAGATACATTGTGGATGTTTTCTGTTTGTTTTTTCCATTTGTTTGCTATTTTTTCAAGTTTCAAACCTATATGGCTTTCGCATAAGATATTTTAACAATAAAATATTAAACACTATGTTTTAATTAAAAATGAATGTTGTAACACAAAATGAGTTGTAACACAAAATGAAAGTACCTATTCAGGTGTTTGTCATATAGTAGTCCTCCATTAATTGTTGTTTGTTTATTTAATTATTTACAAGAAAGATCCTTAAAGGCAAACATTAGATCATCTCCAAACAGCTGATGCTTCACTGCAATTTCACTCCTTTATGTTTCCCTCCCAACCTACTGAATTTTTACCGAAAGGAAAGAAAGAAAGGAATATGTTTCTCTTAACATTGAGTTTTATCTATTTTCATCTTTAAAATTTAACAATTATAAGATTAATAGATGAAAAGTTTTCTGATTATGCATCACTGCTGCCCAGGCCTTGTCACTTAGGCCAAACTTCCATTCATCTAAATGGAAAATATCTTCAGACAAGACTTACATTTTGGCATAAAGATACTTTTTTTTCTGGGTAAATCACCTTATGAGAGAATTATTAATTGACTCTATATCTCTAGTTTCAAAGAAGCACTGTATAGAGCCTACATTTGAGTCTTTATGATGCAAACCCATTTAATAAAACATCAAAGCTCCTTCAAAGCCACTATGGTGGCTTGAATCTATAGAAGACTGAATCGCATGCATGTGTGATATCCTTTAGAGAACACAGTGAGCTTTTGAATTGTTACTGAGGATCAATATTGCTTTCTACCCAGGCTACCTGGAAAGTGAGTATCTGGCTCAGAGGAGAGTAACAGTTTCTCTATTCACTGTGTAAAAAGAGATATTGGCACGTCTGACACCCCAGACACACAACCAAATGTCACCTACAATGACATTACAAAAGTAAAGTAGAGGGACATGGTTAGTGAAGGAGAGGGTCTGCAAGACTGATGGACACACACATGAGAGGTCATGTTGTTGTTAGGGGCCATCAAGTCAGTTCTGACCTATAGCACAACAAAACAATACTCAAACATGTCAACCATCATGAAGATGGCCATGAATGCCACAATGTGTCATTCTAATAGAGAAGGTGGCCAGGAGCTGGTGACAATTGTACAACAATTAACTGCAATAGAAATAACAGTATTAGGGCTGAGGCCCAGTGGCGTAGTGGTTGAGTGCAGGACTGCAGGCCACGGGCTTGACGTTTCAAATCCAGCAGCAGCTCTCCAGGAGCAAGGTTGGGTAGCTCCCACGACCACCAGAGGGCAGTGATGCCCCCCCCCCAAAGAAATAACAGTATTGAAAATGAGTCCAAGTGATGGCTCTCCATGGCCTCAGATATCATAACTCATTTGATCCCCTGAAGTATCTTCTAGTGTCAAGTCCATTGTCAGAGTACGTCCACTACAACATCAACAACAACAAAGCCATCGAGTGACTTCCTATTCATTGCGATACTATCTATCTGGGCTTTGTGAGGCTGTAAACCTTTATGGGAATAGATAGCTTCAATTTTCTCTGGCTGGTGGGTTAGCACTGCCCATCGTGTGATTCATAGTCTAACACTTAGCCAGCAATATCACCAGGGCTTCTTTAATCTGAGTATCAAACTCTCTGCCACTGAGTTAACTCTGGCTTGCTGGGATCCTATGGGACAGACTAGAACAGCTAAGTCTGTACATCTTCACAGCCCTGAAAAGTCTCATCTTCCTCCCTCACGATGTCTCGCATTGTTTGCATTACTAACCTTACAGAAGAAGCCCAGTGAGCTCCCCACTCTGGCACCGCCCTCCTGACTTTAACAAACCCAAATCATTCCCTTGTCCTCAAGTCCATTCGAATTCATATTGATCCCACGGGTGCCAGAGTCAACCTATGTTCTATAGGGTCTCCAAAGGCTGATTTTCTCAGCATAGATCACCCTGCCTATCTTCTGAAGTGTCTCTGGATTGACCTTTTGGTGAGCAGTGGAACATGTTCATGACACTCCCTCATCCCTTAACCAGGGCTAAGTCTCTCTTTACTGAAGACCTTCTTCTGTGAAGCCCTAGCAGGAGATCTGGCGGTGGAGCGTTACCCTCTGGGCTGCGATGTTCCACGTGGCAGGCAGCTCAGCCCCAAAGCTGAAGAAGAGACAGGTAGCCCTTGCACGGGGGTGGTCACATTTTCATGGAGGGAAATGATAGATAATTTCAATCTGTTTGAGTCATTATCTTAGTATACAATTTCCTTTTCACCATGTATCCTTCAAGTTCTGGTTTAAAATCAGAAACGTCTGTGATTCAAGTGGAATTTCACAGTCTCCCTTATCTTTCTTTTTTCTTAAATCCTTTTCTTTCTACAGTACTGTGACTTTGTTTCCAACAGAACAGAACATATATATAGTATTTTGTTTATTTATATACATATAGGAGTCCTAGGTCTATTGAGCAATCTGATAGCAGGCCAGGACCAGGTAGCATTGATTCTGTGGTCTGATGTCTGGCACAGTAAGTGGCATGTTTGACACTAAATTAAACCAAACTCACAACCATAGAATTGACTTTTACTCACAGGAAATTCAAAACTGCAAATCTTTGCTGGAGTAGATCACTTCCCCTTTCTCCCAAGGAGCAGCTGGTGGGGCTGCACCATGACCTCGCAGCCCAAAGTCTAACTCACAGTGCCATAAAACACTCCATACAGGTCTACTAAAATGAACTAAATGTTAATGAGTCTTTTTAGTACTATGGTACTTGGTCATCTTATTTATGATGTTCTCTCCAAGTAGTCATACAAATTTAAAATGTGCCAATGAACTTGGAAGACAAGGTTTCCTCCTTGAAGAAAGAAAGAAAAAAAGCCATAGTCAACAGTTCTATCTTCAATTTGAAATTGCTGTCACAGCTCTAAAATTGTCTTCTCTTTGATTGATAGTGATGAGATACTTGTCTGTGATGGTATCAGGAGCCACAGACAATTAATGGACTGCATACTTCTCAGTCCTGGCTTTAATCAGATGGAGAGGTCTTCTCACTGGGTGCTACTGTGTTTTTAAAAGAATGCTTTTTAACTCCGTTTGAAGATGGCTGTGGGAAAGAGGGGAAGCTCCAAACCCATTCACTTTCACAAATCTCTGACCTTTGATGAGGGATGTGAATTACCTGCCTAGTAGTCACAGTACATTGGAAAGTGGATTCATGCAGAAGTAGTCAGGCCAAAATTTTAACACTTTATCATTTCTTCTTCTTTTTGTGCTACTTTAAATTTGTTCTAATTTTTAATATTTTCTATTGATATTTTCTACTCTATTTTGTTAGTGTTGTTTTGAAGGGTTTTTTTTTTTGAGGGGGGGAAGGGGGTTATGTTTTTCTTATGAAATCCAGGATAGGTAAATCTATGGAGATGCTACTTGGATTAATAGCTTCTTAGGGTTATGACAGGGGAGTTTCAGGGGAAACAGGGAGCTAATCATATTGGGTACCAGAAAGAAGATAATGTTTTAAAATTGATTGTGGTGATGATTGCACAACTCTTTTTAATATGTTAAAACCATTGGATTGTCTGATATGTAAATGCTTAAGTCCAACACCTTGATATATGAAGTCTATGTGAATAAATAGTTAAAATGTTTAAAAAGAAAAGGAGGGTCAGAATGATTGCATAGTTCAAAGACTATAATCAAATTCCACTGACTGTGCATATAAGAATTTCTGGATTGGTACAGAGTTTACTGTGTATATTCACAACCATGAAATTTAAACTGTTTTAAATAAACAAGGTAAAAATAAAAAAAGTTCTTTTACTACCTTTTGATTAATTTTCAAATCTTCTTCAAGCATTATTCTAGGGAAGGTGGTGGTTGTCAAGTGAAAATTAAAAAGATGTTTCAAATAATTTTCTAAATCAAGAAACAGACATTGAAAATGTACCATTTAAAGTATTCATTTTCATATACTGTTAGAAATCATGTCATACAAAAAACAATTGAAAAAAATAAAACAGACTAATTCAAAAGGGTCAATTGACAGAAAATTGTTTTCCAATTGACACCCTCTGCTGACAGCGCCAGACCTATGGGCACAGGTGACTACCAAATTTATAGTTCATGAATGGGAGGCCGCACATGGGTTTTATACCAAATTATATTATACCTTCAAAAGGCGTTTTAAAATCAAAATCAGCAATTACTATTCATTATACATTAATTCATAAGAGATTATATAAGATGTGAAATATAGACAGTCCAAATAGTCTAAATTTTTGAAGATAGGCTGTGATTTTTATTGAATCAGTTTAGCTTCCAAAAACTGACTTATGCCCTTATTGTTTTTAGTTGACTGTGGATCAGTAAAAGCTGACACAGATGTACAGGATGCAAAAGTAAATCTATGTCATTCTGTGCATTCTCCATCATCACTGTCATTCTTTCCTGTACCATTCCATCACACAATAAAGCCAACCGAGTTTCGTTTCTACCTTGTACCAGATCCCATGGTATGAATATTCATCTTGTGTATCCTCACAGTTCTTACTGCAACATCTAGAGGGATGTGCATTGCACTGCATCAAACTGGATAAAAATCACCAATAAAAGCTAAGACATTTAAAGGAATATTTCACTAAAAAGAATTCAACTCACAGCAGTGCCAGGCTGCTTAGTGTACAAAGATTGTTAGGGGGAGGACTGTTTTTTAAAAAGCGTATATAGAGATGGACATGTACTAATGTGATGACAGCATTATAGCAATTAGAATTAAAATAGGAAATATGTTAGTAAGTAGATTTATTTTGCAATTAGTATTAGAGGCAGTTTCTGCACGCCGCACATGAAAAAAAAATCAAACAGTATAAATGTGCATTGGCTGAAAAGTCCCCTTCCCTCTGAACTACAGTCCCTCGATTCCCCTCCCTAGAGGTAACCATGGCAACTATGGGTACCAGAAATGTGTGTATCTTTCCACAGAAACACTCATACTTCCCCTCCGCCCTCTTTTTCATTTTCTTTTTCACATAAATGATAGTGCATGCACCATATAAAGCCTAGTTTGCTTTTTCAGATTCATAATGCATTTCAGTGTCAGAATACACACAGACCTGCCTTAGTCTTTTGAACATATGTCTAGTATTCCAGCGTGTGGGTCAAACGCAGACCAAAGTTACTGCCATCTGTGGAGTGGATGCTGACTCGTGGTGGGGCACGAGACAGAGTAGAACTGCCCCGGGGAGCTTCTAAGATTATAACTCTTCACAGGAATAGAAAGTTCCATCTTTCTTCCTCAGAGCCTCTGGTGGTTTCAAACTGCAGACCTTCAGGTCAGCAGCCCAAGGCATAACCACTATGCCGCCAGGGCTTTATTGCATAGAGAATCACACCCTTAAAAGGCAACCGGGTTAAATAGAGTTTATGGATACACATAACTGATTTAACAAATTGACTTCTAAGGTCTCCCCCCCCCCCCAATATATTTTTGTTATTTCAAACAGTAATGCCATCGGCACCAGGCACCCATACCCACTTCTGCCTATAGGAGGTGGAGTTGCTGACTAAAATGCACGTGCATTCCCGGTCCTTCCTCTGTCTTCCTATCACAATGTAGAGACGCACACATGACCCCTAGGCACCCCTCTGCCACTTGACTCTTCTCCAGACGGGCTTGATCCCGTTCCTCTGCCACCTCCCCCTGGGCTGGCAAAAAGGACCCCTGTCGCCTTCTCAGAGATTCCATTTTAACCGGTGGTTTTAATACGTCCTCCTCCGTTTACCTGGGTCGGAAGTGACACACGGACGTGTGGACCATTCTAGGCTGGTCCCTGCTCCGAAAGGAAGCTGTCGAGGCCGACAGGGGGTCCTCTAGCTTTCCCTTGGCCGGCCGAGCGCCTTCCTTTCCACTCTGGCTCACAGTAAATCATTTCAGAGGTGCCGCGGGCCCTCTGCTCCTTCGTTAAATAGGAGCTTCGAAACAGGGAGTCCAAGTAGGTATGGAGTCCAAGAGTCCAGGGTTCTCGGAACTTCCTCCACCCTTCATAGAGATTCCTGGGTTTTCTCTTTGTTAATGTGATTTTTGTTTTTTCCCTTTACCGCCCTTCCACCTTCCTCCTTCCCTCTTTGAGCTGACTTTAAAAAACTTCTACAGGAACTCACAGGTACAAGGATCTGGTTATTACCAACGGTGTTTAATCGAATTCCTGCTTGTCTCTCCGGCTGTCCGTGGAAGTTTCCCTGTGCTCCCTGTCTGCCCGCGCCCGGGCCGCTCTTCCACAGCCACTCGGGGCAGAGGCTGGGCAGCGCCGCAGAAAAGCTGATGCAATCCGGGGCCTTTTGATTGAGCTGTTCGCTTACAGATGCTGGGAGAAGCTCTTGTGGGGGCCTCTCTAGAAGGCTGCTTTATAACAATTACGATAGGGAGGGTAGGAAATTAGTTCCAGCATGTTTTATAGACAGCCACAATTTGGGCTGAAAGGATGGCAGGCGTTATCTCAGCAATTCCAAGAGGGGACCATTACAGGCGAATACCGACACATCCCCATCGCATGGCTATTTGAGAAACTCCCAGCATGCGTCTTCCTATGTACTAACTTAATAGAACAACCCGAACAGATGAGCGGGGGAAGGGGGAGGGGGCAGGGGAGGGCGGCGTGGGGTGGGGGGTGGGGAGGCTGTTCTCTGCCCGGAGTGGGGTGAGGAGCCCTGTGTGTGATAAGCGGATCCCATTCCATTAAAGCACATCGCCGCCGTCTCTCTCTCTCTCTCTCTCTCTCTCTCTCTCTCTCTCTCTCTCTCTCTCTCTCTCTCTCACACACACACACACACACACACACACACACACACGAGCGGCTGAAGAAAAATCGTGGAATTGCGAACACTCGCTGCAGCTGTCAGGAAATGATACTAATTAGTTTAATTTGCAATAACACAAGCACTTAACTCTCCAAATAATCTAAGTTAGTAAGTCAGTTTTTATATGATGACAATGACATGTTTAAGAGACGCGGAACACTGCTCTTTTGACCTTTGACACGCATTTCTGATAAAGGAGCCCATCAAAGAGGCTTTGTTTTCCTTCCCCGGGATGCCTTCATCTGTTTGCGTGGGAATTATTTGATACCAGAGGAGCCGGCGTGGCTCGGAGAAGAAACGGAGACCGACTGTTTGGAAAAGCCCCCGTCAAGGATGGCACTTGGAAAAAGCAAGCGGGCCACACACCTTTAGAAGTAGGAACCTGTCCTCGAGGGAAAAGCTCTGATCGTTTCAACTAAGAGAAGGACACAAAGACCCACTCTGTCCAAGGCGAAGGGAGGCCCAGGAAAGCCAGGTGGTCCCAAGTTCCACCACACAGACAAAAGAGCGTCTCTTAAATCACTCAATCTGTTAGAATCCAGGAATTCTGTCCTATCCTCCATCCTCCTGGCCACAGGACAGGACGCTTCCTTCTGTCTAGTTGAGGACCAGATGCAGAGAGGAGAGATCCACTCCGAGTTTCACTTTTCTCTAGTCTTGTCTCTTGTCTTTCCTCTTTGCGGTTTAGCGAGTTCTGCCCCTACCAGACAGGGGGATGTTCAATGTCTCCTTCTCTTGTCCCCTCCCCATCAATGTGGCATTAGCATCTCTCTCAGGAAGCCCATGAGGATAGAGTGCTCAGAAATGATTTCCGTCCATATTCAGGAAGCTCTGTCTGGGTCCGACAGGGTCCCCTTGGCCTGGGAGCTTGCTGTCAAAGGTACTTTCTTTCTCTTTCTTCCCAGGGCCTCCTTCTTTCATGTCATGTTCATTTTCTTTCTATATGCAACCTCGACTTTGGGGCCAGCACAAAGTACATGAACAATTCCAGACCCTGGTGGAACCCTTCTCTGATTAAGCGAGATTGGGGCTTGTGTGTGTATGTGGAAGCAGGGGGTTTCTGCTTTGCAGGCCCAAGGGCTACAAATGACTGTAGGCAAGGGTTTGAAAATTTGATCAATGTCTCCATTTCTCAGGCTCCTTATAATTTTATCTTCTAATATTTTTATAACACTTGGTCTATGTTTATAAAAGCCCTAAAGTCATTGGAAGAAGGTGTGATATAAATGAGCCTAGAAGTTGCCTGGGCACTTGGAGAAATGGTGTTTATATTAAACCAGGCTTTGACTTGGGTAGTGATTTTTAGAAAGAAGGTTTGGGTTTGAATTTCCCCTCCCCTGCCCAAGATAACACAGAGGTAAAACTAAGGTGTTTTTCCTCTTAGAAGACTTCATCACAGTCAATGAGACTTATATTGACTATCACCAAATGGCTGCAAACTGTTGCTCTGCCCTGTCTTCCTTTTCAAATGAATGAGTGGGGGGAGTTAGGGTTATGGCAAATGATTTATATATTTTTAAGGCAACATTATTAACAGGCTGATGTCTAATTAGAAATTCATTCCCTGAAGTGAATCAATATCCTTGAAATGGTGGGCAGTGCACAGTGTTGAGGGAATGACATGAAGATAGATGTTAAGTAAGTTTAACATAGGTCCAGTTTGAAAAGTCGACCTTACTGGAACATGCATCACCGCAGCCAGCACTGTTAGCATTCGGTCAGCATTGCCAAATAAGAAGCCTCAACATTGACGGCCTCAGCATTTGGTTATAAAATTTTGCTTTCTGCTTAAATATGACAGGATACCCATGACCCAGTAGTCCCAGAAAGAGGTTGTTTCCAAAATAAAGAAAAAGGAACATGCTGTGAAATGAAATGCAGAAGTTTTCATACCATATTTTTAGTGGTATAAAGAGGGACAAAAAACAATCCACAAAGAATTTCAAAAGTTGGAATATATGAAGACTATAGGATGGGAAAAACACTGAGGTAAAACTTTCCATATGCAGGTGAAACGTTGTTTGCTGAAAGCAAAGAGGGCTTGCAGTAGTTCTTGATGAAGACCAAAGCTATAGTCTTCAACTGTGCATCACACTTCAACATAAAAATCCTCACAATTAGCTCAACAAGCAACTTCCCAATAAATAAAGAAAACATCGAAGCTGCCAAAGATGTTGTTTTCTTGGGATCCATAATCAATACCTAAGGAAATAACATGGAAATCAAATGCATTGGGCGAAGCTGTGGCAAAAGACATCCTCAGAGTGTTAAAAAGCAAACATGTCAGCTGGAGGACTAAGGTACATCTGGCTCAAGCAATAGTATTTTCAATCATTTCACACACATGGGAAACTTGGACAGTGAGTTTGTTAGACTAGAGAAACAAATTCAGAGACACTCATATATGTATATGGAAGAGCTTTATGTCTGAGATCTTAAAGGCTTGAAGATAAACAATTGGCCAACTAGCTGAGAAGCAACTAAGCCCACATGAAAGAAACACACCAACCTGTGTGATCATGAGGTGTCAATGCAATCAAGTGTCAGGCATCAAAGACCCAGAACAAAAAATCATATCAATGTGAACGAGGGGGAGTGTAGAGTGAAGACCCAAAGCCCATCTGTAGACCACTGGACATTCCTTCACAGAAAGGTCACAAGGAAGAGAGGAGCCAGTCAGGGGGCAGTATAGCACCAATGAAACATGCGACTTTCGGCTAAGCCCCAGTAGCATAGTGGTTGAGTGAAGGACTGCGGCGCGTGGGCTTGGCAGTTCAAATCCAGCAGATGCTCTCCAGGAGCAAGACTGGGTAGCTCCCACGACCACCAGAGGGCAGTGATGCCCCCCAAAAAAAAGAAAAAAAAGGAAACATACAACTTCCCTCTAGTTCTTTAATGCACCCCTCCTACTATCATGATCCCAATTCTACCTTACAAATCTGGCTAAACCAGAACATTCATGTACATAGGTTGGAAACCATGAAAACTAGGACAGATGCCCCCCTCAATAACAATAATGAGAGTAACAATACCATGAGGGGAAGGGGCAGGTGGAGAGAGAAAGAGGGAATCGATCACAATGATCTACATATAACCCCTTTCTAGGAGAACAGACAATAGAAAAGTGGTGAAGGGAGATATCAGTCAGTATAAAACATGAAAAAAATTATAAATGATCAAGGGTTCATGAGGGAGGATGGATTGGGGGGAGGAAAATGAGCTGATACCAAGGGCTTGAGTAGAAAAAAAAATGTTTTGAAAATAACGATGACAACAAATGTACAAATATACTTGACACAATGGATGTATGCAAGGATTATGCATGAGCTCCCAATAAAATGATTTTTTAAAAGAAAAAGTTTTATAACAAAGGGCAATTGTACATGAGGAAAACATCTCAGTCCAGTCCAGATCAAATCTGTAAGTCTGATATTAGTCCTGAAGGCTGAGAGTAGTCTCTAGGTTCCTCTGCAGACTCACAAAGCCACATGTAATGATGCTGAATGTAAGAAGATCACAGGCTGGTGGGTGAAAAGTCAAAGAGATCCAGTAGTAATGTAAGCATCTCTGTGCTGGCTTCACCAGCTCTTTGAGTGTCTTGCCAGCAGGAAGATGAAGCAGAGAGAGAGAGAGAGAGAGAGAGAGAGAGAGAGACCCACCTCTAGGGAGAAAAAGAAGTTCCCAGAATCCTCATAAGAAGGCCACACCCAAGCCGGTTCAAATCCAGCAGCAGCTCTCAGGAGCAGCACTGGGTAGCGCCCACGACCACCAGAGGCAGTGATGCCACCCCCCCTCAAAAAAAAAAGAAGGCCACACCCATAGGGAGGCATCACAAGCAGATTGTGAATTGATTGATAGGCCAGACTCCACCCTTGCACTTACTTATCAAATTGACATGAAATTATCTAACTATCATAGTGAATAAGGAAGACCACCCAAAGAACTGTTAACTTTGAATTATGGTAATGGTGACAAGTAGCAAATATACCATGGACTTCCAGAAGAACAAAGAAATAAGTCTTGGTGCAAGTAACATCCAGAATACTCCTTAGGAACAAGGATGGTCAGACTTTCACCTCGTGGGCTTTGGGTATGTGATCATGTGGGACTAGTCTCTGGAGAAGGACATCCTGCTGAGTGAAGTGGAGACTGACTGAACAGGATGGACTGCCACAGTGGGTGCAACAGTGGGCTCCAGGATAATAATTATGAGGATGACGCAGGGGCGGGCAGTGTGCCATCCTTTTCTACACAGGGTGGCGATGGAGTTCACCGTACCCACCTCCAACGCACAGTGGCATAGTGAGATAAATCTTCATCTGAAAGCAAACAAACCAGTTACCTTGCTGTAACTCATGTTTGCTTTCGCTTTCCTTTTGTTTTCCCTTTTAAGTAATGAGCTCTACGGACCTGGATGACCAATCATCCTAGTTTTCTAGATGAAGCCAAAATAATGTCAATGTAAACACATTTAAAAAAGAAAACTTGGGCAGAAGTAGCCCAAGAATCTTACCCTAGTCCTGTGACCTTGGGCATGACATTTAGTCTTTCTCTAGAGGTTTCATTGTCTCACCTATAAAACAAGGGTATTGACATGTATGTTAGTCTGGGTAGACTAGAGAAACAAATACATGGACAGTCGTATGCGTATAACAAAGAGGCTTATATACAAAAGCAACTGAATATTTAGAAAACGTCCCAGCCTAGTCCAGATCAAGTCTATCAATCTGATATTAACCCATATGTCCGATATGAATCTATGAAGTCCTCTTCAGACTCACGAAACACATGCAATGACATCAAATGCAGGATGATCACAGGTCAGTGGGTAGAAAATCTCTGGACCCAGTGGCGTCATAAGCATGTCAGCACTGGCAGGGGTCTCTACCTGCTTCAGAGTAGGTCCATGTGGCTTCTCCATCTTAGGACACTAGCATAGTTCCCTGTGTCTTGTCAGCTTCAATGTCTCCCATTGAGTCTCTTGCGACTCCAAGGAGGAAATACCAGAGTTCCCAGAATTCTTAGGAGAAGGTCATGCCCACACAGAGGCCTCGTTGGTTATATCTTGATTGACAGACTAGACCACACCATTTCACTCTTAATCCTCTCAAGTCCCCAATTGACACCAGATTATGTAATTACCATAACATGCCAATTCTTTGTTCCCCTGAGCACAATTTTGTCATCTTGGGTAACAAGGGTATGTTTTATGGGGGTTACGAGTTCCCTGATCACACTTTCCAAACCTTAGTATAGCTGATGGCTGTTTGATTAGCAGACCTGTGACTTCCTGGATGACTGAGGGAAGACCTCCCTAAGGTCTTCCCTCATGCTTCCCACCATGCTTCCCAAGGAATGCTTTGGGTTTTAAACACAAATTTGACTACAATATCTAGACATGCCTTTGCATGTTATCTATTTTATGGAGCACCTAGGACATTTTCACTCATTTCATTTCATTTCATTGTTATAGAGTCAATTCTGACCCAGACAACCCTGTAAGACAGCCCTTTGGGGATTCCAAATCTTTACATCTTGTAGGAGCCCATAGCTTCGACTTTCTCCCACAGATCCACCAGTGAGTTTGAACCACTGACCTTGTGGGTACTAGCTCAGTTCGTAGACACTATGCTACAAGGGCTCCCCCTTCAGCCATTCAGAATGACACAGCTATAAAGAGAGCCAGATTTGGTGGCTTAAGCCAAAGTGACAAGTGCTAGTATAGTCTACAATAGAATTCGGTTCTCTTTTAGCAAACTGCTCACTAGCCTGCATTTTTCTAGGAATGTTTCTTTTTAAAGAACGAAACCCACTTGTAAAGTTAGGGGCACCAGAAAACGTGTCTCTATGTCTGTGCTTGTACCCAGGTGGGCACATATTTTTATTTTGTGTCCCCCACCTCTGATGCTATCAGAGAATCAGCAAAACATCAGAGTTCTCAGACTGTCTCTGCGCCTCAGTCCCAGGCAGCATTCAGATGTTGATGTGATTGTTCAGCTACAACACCCTGCTCCCCGAACAGCTTATGGCTGCGAAGCAAATTCTGACTTTTGGTGAGATCCACGTATTGCAGAGCAGAATAGTTCTCTAAGGTTCCATTGACTATCATCTTTATGGAAGCAGACCGCCTGGCTTTCTTTACAGAGAGCTACTGGGTAGATTTGAACGGCCAGTCTTTAGGTTAGTAATCATGCACAAACTGTTCCCCATACCCAGGACCTAATGTTCACCTACCCACCCACTCCACTGGCATCAAGCTGATTCTGATGGGGCAGAGTAAAAGGGCTCATTAGGTTTTTCAAGGCTGCAAAGCCTTTTGGGAACAGACAGCTTCATCTTTTTCCTGCAGAGCATCTGGTGGGTTTGAACCACCGATCTTAAGGCCAACAGAGCAATACTTAACCCACAGTGCCACCAGGGCTCTACTCTCGGCAGATTTATTTCCAGCTGCCAAGAGACTTGCTCTTTGGCTAGCCAAGTCTCTTCAAAGGAATCAGGAAGTCCAGATGCCCTAAATAATGAAGTTCAGCAGGTTCTTCTGATAGTGTTTAGGCCCAAACTCTGATTGGGTGCAAGGAGAAGCAAGAGTCCAAGAGACACAGGAGTTCATCTAGATGGCTGATAGAAGATTTGGAGTTGCAACTTGGTCTCCAGTGTTGGATTCAAGCTGAATCTCAGCGCTCCTGGTAACCTGGCAATCTTCATTGAAGCAGCTGACCTTTGTGGAGCATGCCAAGGGGAGGCCCATTTAAATGAAAGGATTCGGCTACTTACTCAGAAGCCTAACACACACGTCAGACAGGCAGGCCTCCGTGTGATTTCATGAAGCTGTCTGCGCCTGAGTTTTCCACATGTAATAAACTGTCATCTTTCACAGGTATCCCTGTTTTCCTTCATATCGTTTCTCTTCCTCCCCAAGTTCCACCCTTTCCACCCTTTACTTCCACCCTTTACCCATCTCCAACATCTACAACCTTTGAAAATCGTAGCTTAGTTCTTTAATCTGTACACATAGAATTCTCAATGTGCTGATCTCTCAAACATGAAAGTAAGGCCTTCATTAAAAAAAAAAAAAAAGTTTAATGAAGGGCTCTTCACTCTGAGAGCAAACAAACACTGCCTGTTTTCACCTGTGGCACCCAAACTCACAGAAAAGCTGTCCAGGGGAGAACGGCGACCTAAGAACCAGCAGTGGCTGTGCACGGCGAAGGAAGCAGCACTTGCGTCAATATTTCTGGTCAAAGCCTCGCCAACAAGCAAGACACAAAAAAGAGCAATGCATTCTCTTACCAGAAACACTCAGCAGTTTTGCAACACAAATCAGTCAGTTGTTTACAAGCAGCGAGACCTAGTTATTATCCTCTCCTCTTCCAGCAGCGAGGAGCCCTGGCGGCACAGGGGGTGACCCCTTTACCGTCAACGGACAGGTTGGCAGTTCAAACTCCCAGCAGTTCCTTGGGAGACAGATATGTGTGGGCCTGCTTCTGTACATACGACAGCTGAGGCAAGCCTCTGGGGCGGGTTTCTTCTCTCATCTACGCGGGCAATGTCAGCTGGAATGGACTCATCGTAAATGGGTTTGGCTTTAGTTTCATTGCCACAAAAAAAACTACAGGAGTGGAGTGAAACTGACATTTTGTGCTTCTCCAGGAGGTCAGGCCAGACCTGCTGGGAATGGTACCCGCCGTGGACAACATTTTGGTTTTGATTCTTAAATGAACTCAGAACCTGTTGCAATCCGGATGACTCCCTTGTTTGAGAGCAGTATCACCTGCCTTCACAATTTTGCCTACACTTCAATAAACACAATTCAAAATTTCTGAGGAATTAAAGAAGGTCTTGGAAGCAGCCAAGTAAACTGAAGAAAATAAGTGATGTGTTGATTACATAGACTCCTTTGAAAAAGAGAGCTATCAGACAGCGTGCATATAACATATGAAATAGCCGCTGGACAGAGGAATCTAAATGCAAGACGGGAGTCTCCAAGTTGCTTTCCATTTGCCAAGCTCTCTCGGAGAAGGCAGTAGAAATAGGGGAGATGTTTTCCATGATAGAGTTCTTTTCTTGCCTCTGCAAGAATCCCCAGTGCAGCTCTTCTTCAGGTCCGCATGAAGACCCTGCCAGCTGGCGCTGCAGGTCGCCTCTCTACCCTTTAGGTCAGGGCAAAGGCAGTGGCAATGGCAGTGAATGCTTCTGTTGGTTTTTGAGGCTATGGAACAAACCTGCCCTCTTTCCTCTGTGAGGTGCCAACTCAAGAATGGCTGGCAGCACGGTTATTGTCTACACGTACCTCAAAACCCAACCCAGCCCAACCCAAACCATTGCCACTGACCTATATGATCGTGTTGAGCTCCCACTTAGGGTTTCCCAGGTTATACATTTAAAAAAAATAGCTTTATTGGCACATATTTCATATATCATACAGTTCAATGTTTTGTTATCACTGTCAATTACAGAACATTTCCTTCTCATACCCACTGTTGGCTTCCTGATGTCTCCTACCCCCCACCCCCTGCCAGGTCCCTAGGTTGCCATCATCAAGCCAGTTGCTGTCTCTGTGGATCAACTTTTCTGGGATCTAGTAGCAGGCTTTAAATCTCTATGAAAGCAGACAGCCTCATCTTTCTTTCTCCGGGTGGCTGGCAAGTTTGAACTGCTACACTCTGGACCCTCCCTCACCGCATGACATTAACAAAGTTAACGGGCCCATTTCCAGAGCAGAAGCCACTTGGCAGCTCCAGGCACACAGAGAATCTCTATCTGTCGCCATTCTCTTTTTACAGATATCAGATTTAAGGCTAAAAGTATGTGTTTAAAATGCCCTCCCCCTCGCAAAGTCACCAGGGCTGCTGACTGTAACCAGCAATTTAGAAACAATAAGAACACTTTTCAGTAGAATTATAATGCGGTTGTCTGATACCCAGAATGCCCCCTTGTCAAAGCTTCACTTATAATCAACATGAGAAATGCAGGGTGAGTTGGCAGTGGCCTTAGAGAATGGGTGGGTGGATGGAGGGGGTGGGGGCGGGAGCTTGCGCCACATCAGCGCCTGTCTCATGGAACTTTATGAGTTATTTCCCCCGTGAATAACATGGATGCAGAATGACCCCACTGCACTGGTTACCCCACCCCCACCGGACACCCCTTCTTGGGTGACTGTCACCTCTCTTGGCACAAGAAGTCAGTTACTGAGGTGCCAGGCTTCCGTAGAGAAAACAGGGAGCATAAGGTATTTTGCAATCCATCCAGAACTTACCCTACAGTGTACGTACAATTAAATTAAACTACATCAGGATTTTTGCTTCATCAGAGTCTAGGGCTTTGGAAAATTCCACCTCTTGGCTTTAAGAAGTAAAATTATATTTTGAAATGTTCCTTAAATTAGAATTCAAAATAGCGAGACTTGTGCTATAGCGCCCGAGTTTCACTGTGTGGAGCAAAAGCTACTTGCTTTTGTGTGTGTGTGTGGGGGGGGGGTTCATAGGACTATGAGATAGAGGGAAGCACATTTTTTATTTTCAGAGGTCTGAAAGTTCTACTTTAGTTTTTGTTTGTTTGTTAAGTATCTTTTGCTAGAGACCTGAAGGACACTTTTACTTAGATGCTAAGAGAGGCGAAAAGGGAATGGAGGCTTTCAGTCCATGTTAGATTGTTCCTATCCTAAAGCAAGGTTCCGCCCCACCTGGATGGCTGCAGGCATTTCTGGTCACGGCATCGTAACAAATACAAAACAGACCTTCAACATGTCCATCAAAGAAGATGGAGAAAGGATCATGGGTTTTCAGTGGTTTCTCTATTGAGCCCATTCTGCAAAGACAGGGCCTTTCTCTCTGGAAAGCTACATACTGACCAACTGAAGTCAGGAATGGTGCCAAGTTGCACAGACCCAGGGGAAGCATCACGTTAGATCAGAGCCAGCGGGTCAGACTCATGCAGGACAGAGCAGCGCTGCCCCATGGGGGTGCCAAGGTTTTATATCTTCACAGGAGAAGTCTGCCCATCTTCCTCCCACCGAGTCACCAGGGGGGTCAAATTTCCAACCATTGCATTTTGCATCCCAGGGCTGAGTCCCCTGAGCTAATAGGCCTCCTTCGAGAAGTTCAGAGAGGTGCAAAAAGTGAAACTGTGGGCTGTGAACCAAGAGGGTGTATAAGTTTCTTTAAAAGACAGATGACAGAATGGTTGCTAGGTAGATAGATGATAGATAGAGAAATAGACAGGTAGATGATAGAATCATCCTCGTATTTCCTTATCCCTCAAACCTAAATAGCAGTCTGAGAGTTTGGCTGTTTAAAAGCACTCGGTGGGGTCTCAGATCAGGCGCCTGGTTTCTTTCCACAACTGCAGCCTCTGGCTCGAAACTGAAGGAACACAGCTGTCCCGGGGCCCACTGGGTCACCTCGGAGTCCTAGTAAAGAAGGAGTACATAAGAAAGAAAACCCGAAACGTGGAGGGAGATGAGGGAGCGGAGGTCCCAGAAATCATTCTGAGAAGTCACAGCCTTGCAAAGCCCCCTGGAGCACAGGGCCCTCTGTCCACAGGCGCCCCGTAAGGAACGGCCCACTCACGCCAAGCTCCTGCAAGTGCTTCTCTTGGGGATTTGACGTCCACTGGAATATCATTTACAGAGTGGGTGTGACTTGGCGGCCCCCCCCCTCCCCCCAGCCTTAAGAAGTTTGAACTTGGCAAGAAGGTGTTTGCAGCGGCTCTCAATGTTTTCTTTTGGAAAAGTTATAGAAGTTGATTTTTACAGTCTTAGGGCCCGGGGGTCCTTCTGACCTGCCACCCCCAACCCAATTCACAGGGCCGTTCCAGCTGTTCGATGTGGGAAACGTAGGCCTCTTTTGTCAATTGCTAGGAGAAAGGTGGGGGTGGGATAGTCCATTAAGAGATTCCCCCCACACCCTTTTCCTAAACGTTAACTAAAAGTATCTACGCTGCGGCCCCTAACTACCTCACTAATTCTGGTACCAAAGTCATGCTGTCAACGAAATCGCTGATTTAAACAAAGCCGGAGTATTTTTAGAACAATAAAAAAACCTATTCATGATCTCTAATTATGCAAACTGTGAACAAGGAGATGCTAGTCTTGCATTAGCTGAGACTTGACTCTTGTTCTAATTTGCTCTTTTTTCGCAGCAGAAAGCCGTTCGTTTTTGTCCCTTTACTGCCTGCGTGGGGCTGGGAGCGCTTGGCAGACACGGTACAGGTCACCGGAAAGTGTGTCAGTGGCTGGGGTAGACTGCAGTTAGGGAGCGTGGCAGGATAATGTATTGTAATGCAGATTACGGTGGTTGGCTGCTGCGTGATTCACAGATATGATTGCATCTAATTTCAGGAATAAGTGGAACCGTCTGCTCTTTTGTGTTCGCTGAAAAGCTGTTCGACAGCATTCAAATGACTGCTGCCTTTGCCACCCCGAACAAGAGAAAAGAAACCCACCCATATCACAGTAGTCACTATCTTCCGGGTACCCCCTCTCTACCCCCCACCCCCCCAAATTCAACACCATCCCTGGCTTCGATGATTTTTTTTTTTAATCTTTCCTTTGAAAAAATAGTATGGTTTGATGTTTGGGGGAATTGGGTCTGTTTTGTTGTATGGCGTTTTCTCATCTCTTTCTCTGGGGCTGGGGGTGGGGGAACCGTGGTAAATGTCCATCTCGCTCTCTCTCTCCCATGGTTCCTCTGCAATACTGTGCCGACTCTTGGAAGAAAACTTCTCTTTGTGAGCGTCCAGGGAAGAGTTCCCAGGAATGACTTAGCACTGGGGCATTCCTGGACTTCACAAGGACAAATGATGGCTAGAGTCTTGGCAACTGGGAAATAATTACGATTATTAATCAGATCTGGGGGTGAGGGGGGGGAGCTGCTGAGGTTTATCAGATCAAAGACAGTGGTTGAACCTTCCAGGGCTCCACTTTTAAGAGCTGACACGTCCGTCCTGCACACACCCTCTTCCTCTTTGACCACACACAGTCCTTTCCCCTTTGTGGAATCAGCCTCCCCCAGCTTGCGCTTGAATCCCCTAATTATGTGCTTCCTTAAATGTTTGTTTTCCGTTGCTCTAGCTTTGGTTTTGCATATCTCTCTGAAACAGCCCGCAGAAACAAGTTAACTTTACTCTTCATTCCAAACAGAAATTAAACCTAGGTAACAAACCCTCTGGCAGGAAAACAGTGGGCTTTTCCGATGAACCACATGAATGTGGAGGATGCGCAAAGCCAGCAAAACATCCCTTGGGCAGGGAGGTGACCCTAAGGGAACATCCCCCGGAGGTCTACAAGTGATTTACCACTGACCCTCATTGGGTTTGGATCCTTTAGGTGACAGGCATGATCATGAGCATTTCCCCTGTTCTCTATAACACTTAGAAAGCTAAAATCTGTGCATAACCCCCAAGATCACGGACTTGGAACCAGAGGAGAAATATAAACGGAAGCATCTCCTTCAGCCCAACTCTCCCCTCTGTCAGAGACCAGCCCTACTTCGCCAAGATGAAAGTTTTATGTCAGGTCTTTACTTGACCCCGACTAAATATGGATCTAAGTAATAAGAAGTATTCACAAGTAGTGCGCTTGCATGGCTATTTTCTGGTTTGATCATTCGAAGTTATCCTATTGTTGGTCTTTATCATTTCCTCAATTGACACATGATTTCTGTGAATAAAGCAGCTACCATTGCGTTCATGCTGAGTCTATGAATAGCCTTGAGGTATTTTCAGGTCTAGTATCAGAAGGTGAGTCTCTCACCGTGGAAGGTACTCTGGAGAGTGTGCCAGGGGAAGCGGTGCTTTCTGAATGTGCCATCAACCACAGTCATGCAACGCTTTCAGGACCTTCATTTGCTAATGAGTCAGGAGTCAAAATGAGAAGAAACAGCTGCAAACATCCATTTATAATGGGAATGTGGACTGTATGAGGGGTGACGCTAGGCAAATAGGAAGTCATCAAAAATAAAATGTAACCCATCAATACTAAAAGTTATTGATATCTTAGGCATTAGTGAGCCAAAATCAACTGGGGTAATCCCTTTTGAATCCATAACCTGGTTTACTAAGCCAGGAATGATAAACCCAGAGGAATGGCATAGCATTCATCATTTCAAGAACATTTCAAGATCTATCCTGAAATCCAGTGATTCTGTGATAGGATAATGTCTATCTGCCTGCAAGGAAGTCAATTAATATAATTATTTTTATTGTTTTGTTTTTTATTAGTTAATATAATTATAGTCACATTTTTGAACCAACCACTAAACCTAATGATGAAAATATTGATGAATTCTACCAACTTCTTCAGCTTCAAATGTTTCAAACATGCAATCAAGAGGCAGTGATAATTGTTGGTGATTGGAATAGGAAAACCGAAAACAGAACCAGGAGAGACAGTTGGCAAATACAGCTGCGGTGACAGAAAAGAAGGTGGAGATCACGTGATAGAAGCTGTGAGACCCATGACTTCTGCTTCACAAATACCACTTTTCGATAACTCAATAGCAATTGTACGCAGGAATCATACTCACTATCATCCAGAAAAGGTGGCCCAGAGGCTCAATAATAGCGGCCAAAAGGTGGCCAGGGTAAGACTGTGGAACAGATGACCGATCGTTCGTATGTTTGCTGAGAGTGAAGTTGAAGGGAATTGAAACAGGTCCCTGAGAGCCAAAACGGGACCTGGAGTCTATCTCACCTGAATTTTGAGACATCTCAAGAACAGTTTGATGCAGTGAACATCAGTGATATAAGACCCGACTGACTGTGGGATGATTTCAAGAGCAGCAAACATGAAGAAAGCAAAAAAGAAAGAAACTATCAGCATGGATGTCAGGAGAGACTCTGAAATTTGCTCTCGAATATAGACTAGCGAAAGCAAACAGAAGAAATGAAGTAAATGAGTTGAATAGAAAATTTCAAAAGAAAAACATTTTTCAAAAGAGAACTTTGGAAAATAAAGTGTGGCCATGAGCTACATGAAGATATGGATTTAGAAAGCCCAAGCAGGTCACACACAGCATATCTCAAATGGAAAGAAATGCAGCAAAAGCAATCAAGCCTCAAGATGTAATATTGAAAGATCATGTGGACAAAATATTGAATGACACAGGAAGCATCGATAGACAATAGAAGGAACACACAGTCACTGAACCAAAAAAAAAACAAACTGGTCAGTATTCCACCATTTCAAGATGTAGCATAAGTTCAAGGACTAATGTTACTGAAAGAAGGAGTCCAAGCTGCATGGAATGCATTAGCCAAACACAAGGCTAGAGGAATTGACAGAGTGTCAAATGGAATGTTTCAACAAGCTGAGGAAGCACCGAAATACTCTCTAATCTATGACAAGAGATTTGCTGGCAAACCGATGGGAAGTGATCCATATTTGTGCTCATTCCAGAAAAAGGAGATCCCACAGAATGAGGAGTTTACCACATTGCATCATTAATATCACATGCAAGTAAAATTTTGTTGAAGATCATTCAACAATAGTTGCAGCAATACACCAACACTGAGCTGCCAGAATTCAAGTTGGATTCCAAATAGGGTTTTGTAAGAGGGATGTAATTGCTGGTGGGAGTTAGAACTTGAGTGAAAATAGCGAACACCAGAAATATGTTTATCTGTGTTTCATTGACTATGCAAAGGCATTCAGCTGTGTAGATCACAATAACTTATGAATAACATTGAGAAGAATGGGAATTCCAGAACATTTCTTGTACTAATGCAGACCCTGTACACGATCCAAGAGGAAATCATGTTGACAGAACAAGAGAATACTACCTGGTTTAACATCCAAAAAAGTGTGCAATCTGGCTGTGTTCTTTTGCTATACTTATTCAATGTGAACATTCAGCAAATAATCTGAGAAGATGGATTATATGAAGAAGACCACAGCATCACCTCAATGTGAAGAAAAACAACATATTCATAACTGGATCAATAGAAAACATCATGATAAATGAAGATGTTGTCAAGGGCCCCGTTTTACTTAGCAGCAGTCTAAGCAGCCAGGTGGTGTATGGCAGCGTGCCACTCTGCTGGGCAAGACTTCTGACAAGTGCTGATGGGCAAGGGTGCAGCTGACCCAACCCATGGCACTTGCAATCATCTCAGGTGCATGCGAAAGGTGGACGATGAGCAAGGAAGACCAAGGAAAATGGGCACCTTTGAATCCCCCTATTGGTGATGAATCTTGAAGGCACCATGGACTGACTACTAGAAGAAGAAACAGCACTGTCTTGGAGGAGGAATCGCCGGAAGGCTTCTTGAAAGGGAGGCTTTGTGGCATGCACTTTGGACTTGAACCCTGGAGAAGAGCATCATGCTTGGTCAGTGAAAAAGAAGAAGTGCTTCAAGGGGTGGGTTGACATTGTGGCTGCAACAATAGGCATACACATGAGGGGGGTGTAACACCAGACAATGCTTCCTTCCATGATGTGCAGGATCAATCTGAGTCCAAACCAACTCAAAGGCGCCTACCAATGGCCATGGGCAGAAAGGTGTTCCATCCTTGGTTTTCATTTTTGTTTCCTCTGAAAGGTTTCCAGTGGCGATTTTACCAGGAACAGATTATGAAGCCTTTCACCTTAGGTGCCTCTGGGTAGACTCAAATCTCCAACCTTATGGTGAGCGGCTGGTTTTCTGCTAACCAATAGCACAACTCAGATAGTCTTCTTTGGATAATAGAAGAAATTGTGATTCGCATATGAGTCTGAAACTTATCTGGAAGAATATAGATGTTTCTAGATGTCCTGTAACTCTTTGTACTATGAAATGCTAAGCCATCTGATGGTTGAGTCATTTGTACAATGCCTTCACTAATTTTCACCAAAAGAGCAAAATCATTGATCTAATGGTCCTATATTTGGTAAGAGGATATCATAGTTTTGTAACTAGTATAGTGACCAATCATAAAACATCTGATAGGTACCCAGAGAGGCCAAGATGGTAGACCCAGAACCCACCTATTCCCTCACATTGGGACCTCTACCATGAGAAGAGCATGATTATACTCTATTATCAAGAAACCGTAGGTGAGAGCTGCAGTTGGAAACAAACTTTTCAAACAACAGAGGATTTGGTCCCCTTTATATATTTTACTCACTGTAACATTTATTTAAATAGCCATTTCTCTTATCCTAATCATTAGCAGCCTACATCAAAGGGGAAAAGTACAACCTAGAAGTATCTGGAGAAGGATGTAATTCTCACAAACACATTTCCCCACCTTTACTTTGAATGTACTTAGTTTGGAGCATTAAACCAGGAAAAAGGCAACTAGGGGGTAGGAGACCAGTTCCTACACAAAAAAACTCTTAATTCCACTCAAACACACAACCATAAGCTAAACTCTGCCTGTCAACGTAACAAAATAGCTTAACTTGATGATAAGGTCCTAGAGTGGCACAAATTGCATTAACTGGAATAGGGTTTAGATGCTCAGCTACTAACGGAAAAGTCAGCAGTTCTAGTCTATCAGCTGTCAGTGGAAGAAAGTTGTGGCAGTTTGTTCCATTAAGTATGACAGCGGTTGAAACTCTCTGGGGTTGTTCTGCTCTGTGTTGTAGGGTCTCTGTAAGCTGGAACTGTCTCTGGCAATTGTTATTAATCTAATGGTTGGAGCTTCAGCACATCTAGCAAGGCCTCAGAAGACAAGTCTGGCCATCTGCCTCTGTCCATTTTACAGCTAAGACAACAATCCCACAGAGCAGTTTTATTCTGTGACACAATACATGGGCTCTCCGTGAGTCAGAATGGACCTGGTTTGAGCTGGTGACCCAATGGTATGGCTTGACTGTGATGCAGGGGGGAAGTGAAAAGGTACATGGATAAGAGGCCAATGCCCCAGAAATGATAGTGTTTTGATTTGAGGGCTAGGGACTTTAAGTTTTCTTCTAGTACCCGTTAACAAGGCATTGCCCCGAGTGACCATCTGTCCAACTTGTAAAACATGGAGTTAGCCTGCCAACAGTGATACAAAAATTAAGATCTTCTAAAAGTGTCTTTAAACATCAGGCATCTTAACCAACCTCCCACATTTGGCCCAGTCCTCACCATTGGGATTTGACAGTGGAAAAAGATGGTAGTTACATCTGAAATAGTGTACTTCCTCACTGGCTGCCAATAAAATGATTCACGTGCTAGAGGATGCTCTTGGTTTAGAAAGGACCAAGTTGTCCTCTCTCCTTCCTTGCTACAGGAATGGGTACCCTTCTTCTCAGTGCTGCCATGGAGAGGTGTGTCAAAGCCTGCTTGATGGGAAGATCTGCCCTCCACCAGACATGGGAGAGTGATAGTTCCCCGCATAGAGTAGATGTCAGCTCATGGACAAGGTTGCGAACTTGTCTAGAGAAGCTTTCTGAGTTGTCACTCCCCTGCCTCTTCCTGTGCCTGATGTAGACCATATGCCAGTGTTACTTAGGGAAAGAGATGATGATTCCCTGTCATTGTTTTTGAGTAATGAATGGGCAATTACTAGACTCTTCTGGAAATTCCTGTCTTCTCAGAGTCCTAATGGAGCATTTGATTTCCAGTATTGGGAACATAAATAGCAGGGAGGGTGCCCACATATTTCAAAGGCCGCCGAAATTACATTGCACAACTTAAACCACGAGAAGTTAAATGGCTTTCTGAAAGGAGACTGCTGGGATATTTTTCATCACTTTTACAATATTTTTTTTCCTTGCTGTCATTTAAAATAGATCCTTGGAAACTTGAAACTTAAATCTATTTCCTTACCCAAAGTTTTCCTTTCAGTGTGTGCGCGCACACACATATAACTGCTTTGTTATTTTAGGATCACTCATGCACTGGTGGCACTGATTTTTTTAATAGAGAAAACACATAAAAGCCTCCTCACCACATATTTTCCCCCCACATGCTGTGTCACAATGGTAAATTAAAGCCACGTAGGCAAAAAGAACCAGCATCCTCAGTGTAGATACAGAAGGGTGATGGGCCCCGGCCTTTTTCCAGACAAGTATCCATGATCATTACTTCATTTTTTCATGTTTCCTTAAAGATTTAATTATGTAAGCCAAACATATCAAAAATAATTTTATGAGGTGCAAGGTTTATGGATTGCTTACAGCTCAGAGCACAAACACCCCTCACACTCTTTGCATGAACGAGGAGACACAGCAAGCAAATCTGATTTTCATAATACTTTGGATACACAGATACAGTGTTGGCAAAAATCTAAGAGAATGTGCTTTGTATTAGCCCTGCTAACTTTATATTCAATTTCTCTTTTAAACATTTAATTGCATTTCCCATTGTTTCTATTGCATTCTTATAACACAATTTGTGTTCCCTTTGGTAGCTAAAATTACACCTGTAACTGTCCAAAACTATTAGTAAAGTCAGTTTAGCTTGTGGGATAAAGTATCTGTCTTGTATTTCAGACAGATTGTGTTCCAACACCATTGTGGTCAGCCTTTTATTAAAAATTCTTCATATTTCTTTTCTCTTGGTGCCAAACAGATCGCTACATTTTCAACACTTAATCATCTTCATCATCTAAAAATATTTCCACATTAAATGAAAATATTTAAACTTCTTTTTGATGCAGCAAAGCTCAGAACACTGTACAAAGTCTGGTTTTCATAAAGTTCTGCAAAGGGTAGGGTGACTATAGAAGCAACTCTATTGTAAATCCAGTTCCAGGTCAACTCTGGAGACAAAGGCCCGGGTAAGCAGCAGCAGGGTTCTTTCTCTGAGATTTCAGAAAGGCTGCTTCATCAGGATGTTTGTTCTGGGTGGGGTTTTCTTTATTTGTTTGGTTGGTTTTTGGGGAGTTTTTTGGAGGGAAGACTTTGGACAATGCGAACATCTAATGAAATATTATGGCTTCCCTCAATGAAGCTCTGAGGGAACTGAACCTCTCCATTTCATTGATGTGGCAACACCATGGCCCGGTGGGGGAGTGCACTAGGTGGATTGGCAATACTCTCAACTACACTGAACTTTTCAAACAGAGGACTTTCAAGGGAGTTGGTTACAAGGGTTCTGGAAGAGGCCAAAACCCAACCAGGGGATGCTTGGAAGTCAAGAGATTATCAGGCACCCTTAGGAGACTGATTAGAACAGAAGAGGGGCAAGAAAGGATTGAAGGCAAGCAGGCACCCAGTACAGATGAAGAAACTCTGAAGAGACCTCCAGGTCAAAATGACATGCCACTTGACATCCAGTTAAGTAAGTGTACTGACTAAGGCAGGGTCTGCACATGTGTGTCCCTGGAGTGCCACTCTTTCCCACTTTCTCTCTTCCTTCCTGACCCGCAGTGCTGTTCACAACTCCAACACTCCTAAGCAGGAGGGCAGATTAAACCCCTATCCCAGAATGGGATCGACGCCACTAAAGATTTGTTGATTTCTGAGACATCTAACGTAGCTGGAGAGAATGGCCATCTGATGACTTTCCATGAAAGTCACTATGTAAAAATGTAGTGATTAAGAGGAATAAATAATGGTAATCCCAACCCGGGGGAACAAATGGAATGACCTGGATTTCAGTATGGGCTCTACCATACATGCTTGACTGAGCAAATGTAGTTAACATCTCTGTCCCTAAATCTCATCATCTGGAAAAGACAGATAATTTTGAAATGATCTTTTTGGGTTACAAGGAAACTAAATAAAGTAAGAGTGAAAAGCCCTTTCTGACATAGAGCACTCAAGTGGCGCAAAGGTTTAAAATACTTGATGACTAACCCAAAGACTAGAAGTTCAAGTCTGCACAAAAGTTCCTCACAAGAAAGGTATGGTGGTCTACTTTCCAAAAAAAAAAAAAAAGTAACCCTTGAACATCCTGTGGAGCACAGTTCTGATTTGACACAGCTGGGGTTGCCATGGGATGGACTTGACGTGGTGGCAATGAGCTTGGGTTTTTGAGTTTTCTAAAATGATGACAGAGGAGAAGGCTGAGAAGAGAGCCTCTAGTCCAAGGGAACAGCAGAACAAGCTCTGGACGGCAATAGATGAAGGACAAAAGCACTCAGCTGGCGTCTGTGTTCCCACAGGACACAGGTTGGTCAATGGTCGCCATTGTCGTCCAGGTCAGAAAGATGGAAGCAGCTTTATATACTTCACCCAGCCTGTCCACATTTAGTCAATAAGTTATCTTCGTTTAATCTACTAGATATGCCTTCATGGCCATTTTTCAAAACACGATGTGAGACCATTTCACTCCATTCGAATGACTAAGATTAAAAACATAACCACATGTGTGAGGATGTGATGGGAATTAAGTATTGATGCATGTTACAATATGGATGGATCCTGAAGACATTATGTTGAGCAGGAAAAACAACACAAAAGTCCAAATACTACTTGATCCCCCTTACATTTGAAAAAAAAAAACAAGAGAAGATAAATGCAGAGAGACTAAAGTTTCTTGGTGGTTACTAGGGACACTAGAAGAAAAGGGAGGTTCATGACGATGAAAAAGTCACATCGAATAAAGAAAGGGTTGCATAGCAGATGACTGCCAGGGTCGCCAAGAAATTGCACACCTGTAAAAAGTTCACTTGATATTAGTTATGCAAAAGACACATTTAGAGCAATGACACCACCACCCCCCCCAAAGTAACTGTTAAGGTGCTTATGTGCAAACAAGCACCTCATGTCATTTGGCTCTTTGGTTTGGAAATTTAGGGTCCAGGTTTTAAGGCTTATCACAGTTTTAGGCCTAATTACCTGTTTGATGTGCCTGTGCTACATCCTAGCGCTCACGTTGAACTGTGAGTTAGGCCCTAAACTGCTAGTCACAGGGTTGTGGGTTCAAACTCCTCTGTTCCTAAAAAGCTCTATAGATAGAGCTCAGAAACCTATACAAGGTCACTACGAGTCAGAATCAACCCAGATGGCAATACTTTGTTTTTAGTTCTACCTCTTGGTTTATTGTGAGGTGCCAAGGGTCTTCTAAGTTTGTAACATGCCATCCAAGCCACAACGATGGGTCTCAGTTTACGTGGAACACTAAAAGAAGGAGAATCAGGACTAGGGAGGACATACGATGGTGGCGAATTGCCTCCATGAACAAAGGTATCCTTTGCTATGAGACCAGAACTGGATGGTGCCTGGCAACGGCTCCTGGGTATTTTAATAAAAGATATCATTGAATAACCTGATAAAAGGAGGGAACTAAGATCAGAATTTCAGAGTCTCATGGACTCTAGGCATTCTGGAGCCATGGAGGCTAGATAAACCTTTGGGATGGTTTACACTGAGATAATAATTAAACCTTTAACCAAAAATATCCTCCTGACTTCTTGAACCTAAACAGTATTGTCAAGGTAACTAGAAACAAAGGTCTGTCTTGAACCTTGCGGTATTTTAAGAACTATCTATGTGGAATCAACAGACGACAACTCGAAAGATTAGTGAGGGACTTTCGTGAGCACCAACTTTATGTTAATGAGACAGAAGGATCATACAACTCAAAGAATGCAACCAATTTCATTCAGTTGTGCTTGTGGAAACAGTTGCATTGGTGTATGCTTAAAACACTGTATGGAGGGCTGAGGCCCAGTGGCATAGTGGTTGTGCGCGGGACTGGAGCCTACTGGAATGGAGGTTCAATTCCAGCGGCAGCTCCACCTGAGCAAAGGCTGGGTCTCCTACTCCCACTACCAGAGGTCAGTGATGCTCTCCCCCAAAAAACACTGTATGGATGTACATTTAACAATCCCAAACTCTCATTTTCCTCTATTTCTCTATCCATATTCTCTTCTGGCCACTAGAATCTTCTTCTACCTTCCTGAACCAATTTTTACCTTGGATAACTTCACTTCTTTTTTATCTTGTTCCAATCCATTCTCCACATTACTGTCAGAGACCAGCCCGAAGCAGGGAACCAACAGAGAGGTCTGAAGGGCCGGCGCCAATCCCAGCTACAAGTACAGCGCCTCCTCCCCCCGCCAGAAGAATTCACTTCAGAAAACAGCACTGAAGCTACAGCTCAGGGAGAGGGACAAGCCTGACCAGAGCACATGGAGCAAATGAAAGGGGAGGAAGAGAGAGCGGAGCGCATCCTGGCCCACCCAGCCCTGAGGACGGAATTCCCATTCAGAGCAGCTAAGACACAGAGGATCACAGGGCCAGTCCCACTGCCAGACCTGACTTCCCTCACTGACCCATAGTGGAAGGGGGAACAACACTGGAGGCCCGGTGTGGGAATTATCCCCAATCTGACCCCCCACACTGAGGCGAAACACTAAGAGGGTACAAGAGAGCAACAAGGAGGACAGAGTCACGAAGTCCCCAGGGAATACCAAAAATAGAATTTGGGCCCAGGGCATGGAACTCCATCAGACTACGGGAAAACACTTCTAAAGGTCAACAGACAGACCTTGAACTATTTACAGATTTTTCCTTTTTGTTTATTGGTTTGTAGATGTTTGCTCCATTGCTGTTTTCTTTTTGTTGCTTTGTTTGGCTCTGTCTCGTTTTTTTCTGTGCAAATTATTATCTCTGCAGGTCTATCTAGATAACATAGGCAGAACAAACCATCTGGAGCAGAAAAGACAGAGGCAGCAAAGCCCACGTGGAAGAAGCATACCAGCCTGTGTTACCACAAGGTGTCGAGGGGATCAGGCATCAAGGAACAAAAATCACATCACTGTGGGTAAGGGGGTGTGCGGACTGGGGATCCAAAGAGCATTTGTGGGCAAGTGGACAACCCCTTACAGAAGGGCCATGGGAAGGAGCTGGGCCAATCAGGATGCAGAGCAGCAACAATGAAACCCACAACTTTCCTCTAGTTCTTAAATGTTTCCTCCTCCAACTATCGTGATCCCAATTCTACCTTACATATCCAGCTAGACTGGAAGATGTACACTTGTACACATGAGAGCTGGAAATACAGGGAATCCAGGACAGATGAACCCCTCAGGACCAGTGGTGAGAGTGGCAATACCGGGAGGGTGGAGGGAAGGAGGGGTAAAAAGGGGGAGTTGATTACAAGGATCTACATATAACTTCCCCTCTGGAGGATGGACAGTAGAATTGTGGGCAAAGGGAGATGTCAAGCAGTGTAAGATATGACAAAATGATTACAATTTATAAATTATCAAGGATTCATGAGGGAGGGGGTGGGGGAGGGGTAGAGGTGAGGAGCTGATGCCAAGGGCTCAAATAGAAAGCAAATATATATATTGGCATCACTGTACTCTGGTGGTGGTGGGAGCTCCCAGCCTTGCTCCTAGAGAGCTGCTGCTGGATTTGAACTGCCAAGACAATGGGCCGTAGTCTCGCACTCAACCACTACACCACTGGGGTTCAGCAGAAAGCAAATATTTTGAGAATGATGATGGCAGCAAGTGTACAAATATGCTTGACACAATTTTGTATGCTTGGATTGTGATAAGCGCTGTACAAACCCTCAATAAAATGATTTATAAAAAAAGAAAGAGAGAACACAACAGGACCGATGGCTCTGGTGGGGTGGGGGTATGGAAGGGGGGAGACGGGGGGAAAAGGAGTGGATGTTAAGAAACCCAGGGACAAGGAAACAACAAGTGATCCAAAATTGATGGCGAGGAAGGTGTAGAAGGCCTAGTAGGACTTGATCAAGGGCAATGTAACCAAGAGGAATTACTGAAACCCAAATGAAGGCTGAACATGGTAGTTAGACAAGAGGAAAGTAAAAGGAAATAGAGGAAAGAACTAGGAGGTGTGATCTTGCTGCCTGATTCCTCCATCCTAAAATGACAATAATAATAATAATAACAATTAACAAGCACAACTATGGACTTGAACAAACCAACAGTCATGAAGAGGATTGTGTTAGTCCAGGTAGACTAGAGGAACAAATTTCATAGACACGTATATGGATATAAGGAAAGGGTTTATATACAAAAGGAATGGAACACTGAGAAAGCATCCCAACCCAGTCCAGTTCAAAGTCAAAAGTCCGATATTAGCTCATATGCCCGATACCAGTCTACAATGTCTCCTTCCGACTCACGTAGACACAGGTCAGTGGGTGCAGGATCCTGGTGCTGGCAGGGGTCTCCCCATGGCTCCTTGCTTCCAGGGCTCAGGGTTCATCAACAGCATCCAGTGGTGGCAGAAGCAACTCATCGCTGGCAGGTGTCCCCATGTGGCCTCTCCAGCTTCATAGATCTGACTCCATCAGGAAAAAGCCATGTGGCTTCTCCTCCAGCTCCTCGGATGCTGCCATCTTGTCTTGTCCGTGATTCATCGTCTCTGAGACTAACTCCCAACAACTGGGGAGACAGCTTCTCATCTTCACGTGGGAAATATCGCGAGATTTCCCAGACGTAGCAGGAGAAAGCCATGCCCACACAGAGGCCTCATTGGCTACTCAATGGCTATCTCCAGATTAACAGGCTAGACTCCACCCCTACATCTCAATCATGAAATTAACATAAGCACATGACTGCCACAAGGATGAAAGGCGAAATAATGTTCCGTTCTGTCATGGAGAAGGCCTCTATGAGTAGGAATGGAATCAACCATAATTATTAATGGTAGCACCTACTTTCCAGGTTGTTTTGATGATTGTGAAACATGTGGCTCATATCACATGCTCCCTCAAAAAAAAAAAAACCTCATTGCCTTTAAGTCAATGTGTTGATGCTGACTCAGAGTGAGCCTGTGAGGCTGTATGGGACTGCCTCTGTGGGTTTCCGAGACTGTAAATCTCTCTCCCATAGAGCAGCTGGTGGTTTGGAACTGCTGACCTTACAGTTAGCAGCCTTATGCCACCAGGGATCCTGGCAGCAATCCAAGGGGGCTGCAAAAGCAGATACCTCCACTTATTCTGGATTGTGGGCAAGGGTTTTAATTTCTAGGGAGCACAGAGTGATTTTTTTTTCTGCATTGGGAGCAGTAGACCAAATAAATTTAGGAACATATATTCTTGTATGCCTTCATTCCCTCTCTTTGACTAAGATGGAGATCTCTACTAAATCGTCCATACCTTACTTCCTACTACATGCCAGGAATGAGTTAGATAACTAAAGACAGGATAGATTAATGTCTTTTATCATACTCTGAAAATTGCATATTGTATCGTTTTCTCCTCTATGAGACAAAACATGTAAGAAGGTTACTTTCTTTACTGTTAAATCTTGATAATGCTAGTGATAATGCTTTCTAATAGCATAAAACCATCATCGCCTTACTGTTATTGAGTCAATTTTGACTCAAGTAGATGGAGTTAAAATAAATATTTGTTGATGGAATATTTAAAATTTGCCAATTTAGAATAGAAGTTCTTCGTTTGTTTTTAAATTTTATGCTCTCTCCAGGCTTCTTACTCCCACAAAACTTAACCTTTTATAATCATGTATGTTTGATAATTTTGAGCATGATATCATTCTATCTCATGTGGCAAAATGTTTTGTGAATGTCAAACCTTCTCTAATTCTTCTAACCGTTTAAGATATATCAAGTGTTTTCAGGGTTGCAAAAAGTTATGAGTTAAAAGCAAATCATCGGTCCAAGCATTTCAGTACATAACCTGAAGCTACCCCAATTTTTCTCTTGTGTTGACTCATTCTCCTTCCTTGATATTAATGAAACTGCTTTGTTCACCACGTGCAAACTAATAGACAGCAAGCCAAATTTCACTAAAACAACAAGAAAATCATGCAGCATACTTTCTGAGGCAAGTGTCTATTAAATCTGATCTCAAACATATTTTGTATGTTTAGACTTATTGGTAGTAAATGGTTTTTAAAGGTTAATAAGTTAGTATGGCACTGAGCCACCCAAGGATGGACTCTTCTTTCCTAGAAGAGAGAATATTGAAATCCCTCACTTCAACTACTACAGAAGAACTGAAACTACAGGGGTTGTTGACTAGCTCCTCGGTTCTCAACAGAAAGCTCAGCTTTGTTCGAATTCCATGTATTTGGGGGAAATGAACTTTCCCCACATTTCTTCCATTACCTTAAATGTCATTGTAATGGCTGAAGGGTTTTGATTTACTCTGAGATGCCTCACACTGAAGAGGCACTCAATACACACAAATACATGAGTGGCTAAAAAGAATTTTGTATTAAGCTGCATCAAACCCCATTAGCAAGATTTTTGTTTACTTCAACGAGATCCGTAAATGTCATGAATGGCAGAAAAATAGTGAACCTTTAACCTAGGTATTTAGAGGAGTAGTGGAGCAAGAAATAACTCAAAGCCCCCCAAACAAAGCTGTTAAATAGCACAGCCATGCCTTGCTAAACTCATTTTTTGTTTTCTGTTTGTTTTTTTTTTTCAGGACAGAAAAGCAGATTGTGGAATTATTCACGCCAAAGTAATTCTCACTTAATTTAATCATCGAACTCGGTTTCCTAATATGGATAGTTTCTCAGACTTCAATTTGTTACATAGCTAACTTATTTTCTAATAGACTATGTTGGTAATAAGAAAATGAATTACATGCTCTTGGCAGGGAGATGACAAGTCAGATCTGAATATATCCACACAAATGTGGTACCCCTCTTAAATTCAATAAGCTCAGGATACCTCTACGGCCTATCAGATCTCTATGCCGATTATAAACAGATGGCACTCCATGCGCCGCGGAGTGCAGGCCCTGCAGTACTTTTATCGGGGAACTATCCATGCGGCCATCGTTGGAAAGATCATGTAGGCCAGCTAATTTTGAAGGATGGCCACTCCGCTTCTTGTTTGGGGATCTTCTAAATGCATCAATACCGTGAGCTTAGGCTGCCGAAACTAACACCCGGGTCAATTTAACCGTCCACGCATGAAAGGGCAACGACACACCCGCCTGGAGCCAACCTACGACTCCCGGGCTCTGCCTGATGAGAAGGGAAACAAGAAGCAAGCTGACGACCCGTCCTCTCCCCTTAGCCCCTGTCTCCAAACAGGCATGGGGAGAAAGGCCACTGTCCCCGGGTCGCCCTCCACCCCTCTCACGGCGCGAAGCTGCTCCCAAACAGAAATGCCTTTTCTGGGCTGGGAGCATCCTTGGCACGAGCCTCCCCACCCTCCACGCGGGCAGCCGTTCGTTCCTCTCACTTGTCAAACATACGTTCCCGTTTGACACTGATTTCTTAAATTTCCGCTGACTTGGCAATCCGCAGCCACTTCTCACAAGCTCTGTAATATCTTAAAGACTTCACAGCTCGGCAGTTAGAAAGGATTTGGGGGTTTATTCCGCTCGCTGACCTGTTTAAGGGAATAACGGAAATAAAACAATTTTCAGCGCAAGGCCCGAGAAGGCCTCTCTGCTTCTGAAAGACTCTTTGTATCAGTGCCATGAATCAAATGGTTTGTCTAAGTGGTTACTCTGCACCACCAGTAAAGGCCCAGCAATGTGGCAGTGAATCACATTTAATAACTTGCGGTGAGCTGTCATGAACACTTAATTTGATGTTGAACACAAACTCCGCAGGGGCAGGCCGGGGCTGGGGAGGGGAGAGGTGGGCTCGGGCTGCGCCCCCCCCCCCCCCCCAGGGTGCAGAGCTGCTCGGCTCCTCCTGCTGGACCCCGGATCCGTTGGGGGTCTGGATGGCTGGGGGACCCTGCGGGTCACTTCTCGGTTCCTGGGCAGGCTCAGGCAAGGAGCAAGACTGTTTGCTGGGCCCGGAAGGGCCTCTGGGCTTTGGTCCCAGGGTCCGGATCCTCCCGGATGAGCAGCCCCGCGCCTGCCCACGCGCGCGGGTGCCAGGGGAGGGCCATCAGGGCGCCTCGAAGCATCCGAAGCGTCCAGAGAACCCACAAAAGCATTCTCGCTGCCTTTTAGCTGTCTGGCAGGCAGTGGAAACCCCCGCTTGTGTCAACTGCTAAACACTGCTGTCCCTGTGTCCTGGATGGAATGCGTCAAAACGGGGCAAGACCACAGCTTCACATGGTGCCCATGTGTGCTGGCGGCAGCGGCTCCAGCCGCCTCAGACATTTTAATTGGTCACTCGGGAAAGCAGATGTGTCAGGAGTTGGAGAGCTTGGGAGGTGACCACAGCGGACTCCCTGCGGGGGCCGCCGCCCCTGGGCCCTCGGAGGAGCCCGGTCCGCTGCAGGGAGCGTGGCGGGGGCCCGGGAGGCCGCGGCCCCGCCGAGCTGGTGCGAGGGGCCCCTGCTTCCCACCCAGGCGCCGCGGGAGCGCTGGGCCCCGGCCGCCCCGGGGAAGCGCGGGCTTGGTCTGTGCGCGCGCGCGCCCCCGCCTGTCCGTGCACGCGCCCGACTCCTGGCCAGGCTCGCACCCGCGCGCGTCCCCCAGGCTAACCCGAACCCCCTGCCCCAGCCTCCATCAGCCCCTCGGTCCTCAGCGCGGCCACCAGCGTTCTTCCCACGAAGCTTCCGAAATGGCTCTCGGTGAGCGCCAGAGTCTTTTCCGGGCCTTGGGATTCCGAGAGAGGCATCTGTCCCGCGCTGGTCACACCCCGGGAAGCCAGGCTCAGGAGAGCTGCGTCTCTGGGGCAGCGAATTGGCCTCTTTTGAAAGGCACTAGTCCTGTTTTCAAAGGGGGTAAGAACTGGAAGGAGGCTTTCCGAGTGTCGATGGAGGCTTTTTCAAACAAAATGCCTCACAGTTCTCTATCAACGCGAATTAACAGAGATCACAACTCTGGAAAGCTCAGGCCAGGAACTTTAAAGATGTGCAAGCTTTTTCTTAATCCCCGGGCACCTCTCCAGCTGCCCCCTCGCTGCACCCCCTCACCCATCACCCCACCTGACATAGTACAGCTTCTAAACAGGCTTACTGAAGACACTTGTACAAATACAGGTAAGGGCATTAATGAGAACCAAAAAAATCTCTATTTGACACATTTTTAGTTCATTTAGATTCCTAAAAGCAATAAAAAAATCCAAACCTATGAAATAGAAGTGGCAAACAAGAGGCATTACCAGCAAACTGACTCTCTCTCTTTCTCTCTCTCTCTCTCTCTTACTTAAACTGCACTCTAAAAATGTAGCAGGTGCCCTCAAATCTGAATTATTGACACAATGTGTACAGAGAAAAAGAGTTCCTTCAGTAAGCCTAGAAAAACAATTTGTAACAAGAAAATCAGCGCTAACAGCATCATAATATATATTCACTTTAGAAGGGAAACTTCAGTAATAATAAAACGAGAAGATTTTAAGACCGGAAAATGGGTTTCATTGAAATTATTTGCTTTAGGAGACGGGGAAACTGAGACACCGGGTGTTTGGCAAGTTGCTCCAAGCCCTCGAACTGACTAGTAAACGAGAGGGTGACGAATAGAATTTAATGGGACCTCATGAAATCTGTCTCCATTACCTTTCTCCAACAAGAGCAATTAGAGTAGTAAGCGTTTATGACGATTTTACGGGGCGGAAATGGAGGCACATCAAGGTGAAATTCACTGCACAAATTGATAGCAGAAGAGTCATAGGAGTTTGGACGGCTGAACTGTTCCACAAAGAACAATAATTCTTATTATGAGAAGTGATTTTCTTCAACCAGTTAAGAGTCGCAGAACATTAGGGGTAGACCGAAACTATGCAGATAAACACCTTAAAATATTTTAAAACGATTTCCTTCTTTACTTACTTCCCAAGCCCTGAGTCGTGCTGCTCGCCCTTGGTTTCCGAAGCTTTCTTTCCCAAACTGCGCGGCTAGGCCTCCCGCAAGGCCTGGGACTGCCACTGGAGACTCCGTGGAGCACTCAAGAACCCGGATCTGAAGGAGCTCAACTGAGCTCAAGTCTTCAGGGTTGGGGCCTTAGCAAGAAGGAAGTAAGTCCTAATTCCTTCAAGACCATAATTTCTCTGTGAGTACACTAAGTTTATTAGTTTCAGAGCAGTTCATTTGACACTTGCCTTCTGAGAATTTACCTAACATAGAGGGTGGGGGGAGGGCAGGAAGCAGGGCAGGAAGGCAAAACCCCAAACTAAAATGTAAAGGATTCTGACTAGGATGGCAAAAATCATGTCATTTATAACATTTCAGTCAACAGGCATACTGCATGCCACATCTTCATAGAAATCCTATTATCAAAGCCACCAGACACTATATTTGCCTCCTAATTATAGGCCCTGAGCTAACAGTTACTTTTTCTTCCCTATAATAATAACAACACTTTGTATTTATCTAGCGCCTTTCTTCCAACAAGCTCAAAATGCTTTGCAGACATTAACTCCTGAATCTCAGGCCTGCATCCTGGTCTCCGCGTGGCAGTGAACAAGGCCGGGGCATCCAAAGACACAGGGACATCTCAAGAAGGAGCTGAACTCACGGACTTTCAAACTAATGGCGAACATCCTTCCTCTGGAATTGCTTTTGCTTAGTGAGGTTCCCAGCCTTGGTGCCATAATGGTTAGGCATTGGTCTAGCAACCCCAAGGTCAGCAGTTCAAAACTATTAGCTATTCTGAGAGAAAGAGGGGGATGTCTACTCCCATAAAGTGTTACAGCCTTGAAACCTACAGAGCAGAACTACTCTGTCTTATGGGGTGGCTCTGAGTAGGCATGGACTCAAAGACAGTGAGGTGGGGTTGGGGAGTAAGGTCCACACTCAGCTACTAACCAAAAGGTTGGTAGTTCAAGTTTCCCCAAGAGGGGCCTTTAAAGGAAGATCTGGCAAAAGATCACGGCCTTGGAAAACCCTATGGAGTGCAGCTCCAGTCTGACACGCACCTGGGAGCCCCGTACGCAAGTGTGGACGCCATCGATGACCACTTGTTTGGTTCAGTTCGGTTTTGGTACACTCTGGACTTGGAGCAAAACAGGAGAGTTCATGGGTCTGTGGAAGGATACATTTTGTACTTTTAGCTTCCTACTTTTGCTTCTGGGTCATGGTTTCTGAATATTTTTTGGAGTATTCACTCTTAATTTTGAGCTTAGCCATAAGGGTTTTTTTTTCTTTTCCCTCCCCCACCCCCCAGTCATAAGAGTTTTAATCACATCCATGACCCTCTTCTATCCTCATAGTATTCAGAACACCGCCCCCCCCACACACACACCCAAACAATGAAAGGAAGCGCAGGCTTTCACCAAGGAGTTTAAACACATTTTGCTGGTGATTTGAGATTCTTAATCTTACACAATGGCTGTAAGTTTTCTAATGAATCTCTTATGGGGCTCCTTGAAGACTCACCTAAATATAAAATATAGGATTGCAGAATCTTAAATTTACAAAAACACTTGGAGACCTTCTAGAATTCCTTCTTAGGATTGCTGGTTCTAACATGTTATCTGTTTTCATGAAATTAAACAGCGAGTTTTTTTCCCCAACAGATTTCCTCCTTAGTGACATTGATGATATCCTTCCAGCTGTGCAACCGTTCTCAATGTCCCGCCTCATTAACATAGACTCACCACCCCTGAAGTTTCCCACCCAATCTTTCCAGTTGCTGCTATCAATTTCATTCCACACCATGCTAAGAACTTAAAATTCTGTTCTGTATTTCCCCCTTCTAAATCAAGATTCTTCCAGGGCAGCTTTGATCAAAATGTTCAGTCCTGAGTGTTGGGCACCATCCAGTTCTTCTGGACTCATAGCTACGGAGTCAATTCATGGAGACAATTACCCACACATTCCAGATCCTTGCCCTCTTTCTGACTCTAATTCTTCCTCAGCTGCTCCACCGGGAAGGGAGACTAAGTGTGTTTTGGGTGACAGCTTGCAAAGTTTAAAGTCCCCATGTAATAATATGCAATGAACTAGGAGATAGAACAGAAGCACTGAACACATTATTGGGTCTATCAATGGAATATCCCATGAAACCATGGCCCCAAACCTGGAATCAAGGAACCAAATCTCATCAGATATTTGATCGGACTTAAGCAGCCTCAGGAGCTACTTTTGGGGGGGTCATTGTTTTAAATGGGTCTCTTAAATGACTGGTACCATCTTAGTTTTTCTACAGCCATTACAATAATCAGTTGTGTAAGTCTATCCTTATCAATATGCTTTTTCTATTTTGTTTTATTCTCTCTTTTCATCCCAGTTAACACCTCTTTTCCCCTTCCCGCTACCCTGAGTAACTACTAAAAAGGTTTCATCTCTGTCTAAATGTCATTTCTTGTCTTGAATTGAATATTTGTTCCTTTGTGATAGGCTTATTTTGCTCAGGATCATGCCTTCAAGCTCTAATCCACATTGTAACATGTATCAAGACTTAATTTATCTTACTGGTTGAGTAATATTTCATGGTATGTAAGAACCACATTTTGCTTATTCATCTGGTGTTGGGCATTTAAATTGCTTCCACCTTGTGACTACTGTGAAAAGAACATTGGTCTACAAGTTTCTGTTGGATTTGTGATGTTTAAGTCTTTGACGTATATCCCTAGATGTAGAATGACTGGGTCAGGGGGTAGTTCTCTTTGAAGTTTTGTGAATAACAAACCCACTGTTTTCCACCGATACCATTAGCAGGAGCTACTACTACAATGGATTCTAGAATGAAGAAAATGTTTTGGAACTGAATATGGTGGCAATCGTACAATGCTGCTTGACATGATTGAACTATAGAATGATATGATGTGTGCATTCATGTGGTTTTCAGCATACCATTTTGCATTTCTACCAACAGTAAAGGTTCCAATTTCCCATCCTTCTCCTTGTAGTTATAATTATTTTTTAGTCTTAGTCATCCTACTGGAAGTTAAGTACTATCTCATTGTGGTTTTGATTTGTGTCTTTCTAATGAATAATGATTTTGAACATCTTTTCATATATTTGATTAGTGCATTTGAATGTCCTTTATGGTGAAATGTTTATTCTAGTCCCTTACACATTTTATTTGTGTTCTTGTGGTTAGGTTGCCAGAGTTGTATAAATATATATCTACACACATATAAAAGATATATGTAAAACTTAAAATGTGTCTATTACACAATTTGGACCAATGTATATTTATTCATTATTAGGTTTTTGTTGGATATATGGTTTCTGATTGTATTTTCCCAGTTTGCAACGCCTCTACTTTTTAAAAAATAAAGTCTTGTGATGAATATAGTTTAACGTTCTGATGAAGTTCTATTTACTTAGCATGTCTTTGGGTGTTCATGCTTTCACTCTTATATTAAATTTTCTGTTGCTAAAGACACAACAGTGTCCCTGATTATTTTTCTAAAACTAAAGTTGACTACCAACAATGACAAAATACAACAGATATAAACCCTGATATGAAAAAAACCACAGAGAAAATACTGAAAACTAGGTCAAGTCCAAAGTATATCAGAGGAGAGGCTCAAGTGACAAGTTTTCTTTAATAGAATATATATATATATATATATATATATAACATATCATTTCAAAGTTCAAACATGTCAAGCAGAATTGTACAATTGTAACCACAATCCATTTCCAAACATTCTTTTTCTACCTGGAATCCTTGATATTGTCTCCCCTTCAACAATCCCCCCACCCCCACCATCACTATACTCCCACCCCTGAAACCCTGATTCTACTTGCTGTCTCTATATGTTCATCAATTCTGGATTTCATTTACTGAAAAACAGAAAAACATGTAACACAATTTCAAGAGGGTGACCCCCAATGGCATAACACCTCTGAAATATACCCTAATATGAACCCACAAAAAAACAAACCAAACATACAGAAAATTTTTTGAACCAGATCAGGATTAGCATGCATTCTAGCTTGAGGGATCTGCTGACAAAGTTTTAACTGTTTAAGTCAGATTTATGCCTTTGATCTTCTATACCCAACTGTCTAATGTACTCTACTTAGTAACCACTTTCCTCCCACCCTTCAATTGTGGCTAGAGGGAGTTCACCGGAGGCTTATTTCCCATGCAGTTGCCACAAATGAATCTTGGGCTCCTACTGTCATCCATAGCTGTCTACAAACCAGATTCTCACACTTTAGGCTCTGATACTAATCCATCCTTTGACTTCAGATTGCATGACTTGCGATCTTTTGGTGACTGATGATAGTGTGCTTCTCTCATCCCGATTTAGCTGATAGCTCACTGAGATGTCTGCCTATTTGAGACAGCCTTTTAAGACCCCCACCAGACACTATTTTACCTAATAACTGGACACCACCTAAATTCTTCACCACATTTTTCTATAGCACCCTTCTCCTCTGTGCTCCCTTTCTGAGGATGAGAATTGACCAGGACCAGGATGTAAGAGCTAATTGTTCTTAAGTTGGAGCTAGCATTCAGTGTAAGCCCCAAACCTAATCCTGGATCTATGATTTTCTTTGTTCCTTTAATTTACTATTACTTGAGAGTTCATGCAGATGCCATGTCAATCCTAGTTCAATCATGTCAAGCAGATTTGTTTTTAGCCATTGGATTGTGTTAAAACTAGAGGTCACTCTGGATGATATTGATATCTTAACAATGTTAAGTCTTCTAATCCATGAACATGAAATATCTCCCTTTTCATTCAAGTCTTTTCTAGTCTCCTTTAGCAATGTTACATAATTTGCATTTACAAGTTCTTAAAACCTCTGGATAGATTTATTCTATGGATTTTATTCTCTTAGATGTTACTGGAAATAGAATGGTTTCTGATTACATTTTAAAATCATGAAAGAGATACTTCTTCATCTTGTCCACAAGATAATTAGGTATGGCTCCCTCAAACAACTTATCAATGGCCACTCATTGCACTGGAACCACTCCATTCAATAACCTAATTTTCAAAAAGAAAACAATACTTTGCTCTGGCTGTTTCCATCCAATCAGGGCAGACTCACAACAACTATATACAACAGAATGAAACAGCCCCGATGTCAACTCCTCGTAGCTTCGTCTTTTCTGCTAACTGTCTGCTTCACCAAGCATGGTGTCCTTTGCCATGGACATTCGCTCCTAATAACATGTCCAAAGTGCAAGAGACAAAATCCTCACCATCCTTGCAATTAAGAAACACTTTGACTACTTCCCCCCAAACAGATTTGTTTGTCAAAGCAGTCCATGAAACTTTCAATATTATTCACTGACCTAATAAATCAGAAGCATCAGTTATTTTTCAGCCTTCTTTATATCCATCCTTCCTATGCACATCTGACAAATTAAAAAAACCCATGCATTGGGTCAGAACCATTTTAGTTCTCAAAGTCACATCTTTAATATGCAACACTTTAAAGATCTCTTGTGCAGCAGATTTTACCGGATCACGGTGATCCTATACCACTGCCAACTAAACAATACTTCTTCTTGAAGAATTTGTGTCTCTTGTTATTTACCTTGAAGCTAGGAAGAAACTAGTAATCAGGTTTACCATTCTACTTTTCCCTTCTTTTCTGAAAACCAAGGAAACCATTTGCCAGCTCCATTCTTCAAGCAGTGTGCCATTTTCTTTATTATTTCTCAAATATCCGTAGATGCTTATGACAACATATCATGAAATGTTACTTCAAGTTTTGGGCTTTGACCTGCTCGAGCCTGGATATGTGAACACATTAAAAGTAGTGGACTCTTCTGTAAGAAAATAACTTACTCTACATTCTTAACCAAGATTACTCTTTCCAGTTTGAAGATTATTGTTCTTGATACATGAGAATTAACACGAGAGTCCAGCTTCTTATATGCCACAGTTTACATTATGAAATGCTTTGGTTTCTCCTTATTTTCCCCTCTTTGACAAATAGACGCTGAATAGTGTTTTGTTCACTTATTCATTTGATTGGTTGTGCTTCCCCCCACCCCCTCTGCCAGTCTCAGTTCCTTAAAGATGTTAGTGTTTGTGCTTCTAGCCTCCAATTCTTACTATTCTATTGTACATATGTTGATGTATATTAGGACCGGTTCCTAAGAATTCGATCTTGAGATAAAGATTCAATAGGAAAGTCAACCTGGTCAGGTCCAGTAAGAGATGAGGAAGCAAGACAGCAAGGGGATCAAGGTCAATCAAAGGCACAATTCAGGCAAAGGCCCCACCTAAGTTTAAACCCAGAGGAACACTCCTGAGGGCAAATTATGCATTAGTACTTAGCCTCCATTGGAAGGAAACTGGGTTTTCATCAGCTTACACTAGTTATAAATTGACTAGGGGCCATGTGGGCAGGATGGGGGCGAGAACATGGTCAGAGAGGTGTGCATTATCCTGTTCATCTGTCTTTCTTTGTGGCTGTAGGTGTGTGAGCAACAAAGCAGCCCCATGATCTCAAGGATGGTCTTCTGAAGAATTACAGGTGCAGGTTGGTAGAAGCAATAGCACACAGAAATAGAAAAAGGATTATGAAGGGATTGTTGAATGTCAGTAGTGTTCCCCATAATAAAATGTCTCATGTTTATATTTCTTTTTTTATACCTACTCCTCATTCATCAACTATATCCTCATCTGCTATGTCACATGTATAACAATAGTAAAAAAACTACTAGCTGACTATTTTACAGAGTGCTGTACCAATGTGAGAGGAACACTCAATCAAAAGTTGAGGCAATATATCATTTTGACTGGGTCATGGTTCTCAGTGATTTTGAAGTTATGTAATAATGTAATTTGGAAGGTACGTGATGATGGAGTCATCCTCCATTTTATGATCTGATGTGGTGATCTTCCATTTTCATACAAAGATAATGTTTGCATAATGACCTGGCCCTTAAACCAAATGATGCTAGTAAGTGAAGAGTGGCTGTATTTCTCTTGAAATCTGATCTACTCAAGAGAGTTTCTCATGCACTCAGGTTGATTTTCAACATGCCTTTCAGTGAGTTCATGAGTCTTCATTGTCAGGATTTCATTTTGGAGGATCCCTGTCTTTCCCTCAAACTGTTTTCTGGGATACAGTGTTGGGTAGGTCCCACTCCCCCCACCCTCACCATTGCTTACGCCAGGACTTTAGAGGCATGATTGTGTTCTGTCGCCTCTAGCCACACACACCTTTTTATTTTCATATTAATTTCAAAAGTTGAGAGTCACTGATCCCTCTTGTCTTTTTAATTTCTGAAACCTATCTACTTTTCATTTCCACGACCGAATGTGAGTAGTGATCACCTCTCACTCAGAAGATAATGAACGCTTTCTAAGTGTCTCTGGACTTGTACATTTCTACCTCCTAACTTACTTTTTACATGGTAATTTATAGAGTCTTAAAATCTCAGTCAAAGCACAGTTTAGTCCATTCCTTCCCTTGCGTAACTCTTCTGTTGCAACTCTAGCCTCATCTGGAGTCTTCTGACCCTTGTCCATGGCACATGTGCCACACACTAATAGATTTCTACTGCTCTTTCAAATCTCAATGGCTTCCACCACAGTGACCTTTTGTTTGAGACACACTTCTCACCAACCATCAATCAGGTCCTTCAAATCTCTAATCCACCCCATGAACTTCTAATAAAAGTGGGTCCCCCTTCTGTCAACCTCCCATATAATATGCCCATCACATGGGGAAGCCAAGGTAAGGGTGCTAGAACATTTTTCTATTTTCTAGGTAGCTTATTACCTTTTAAAGGAAATATTCATGTCTTACTTTCTTAATATCTGTCTCTCCTCGGAGAGGATATGATTTATAAAGAAAAGAAATACATTTCTCGCAAATGTATGAGCCACAAATACATTGTTGTTGAATAATAAGTTCATTTTGTCTTAGAGGTCTGTTGTGATGTATCATCCTATGTCTAAGACACAGGCTGGAGTTGTCAGACTGTAGCTAGCACCTATACATCACCAACCAAAATGAGCTAAGGCTCTGAATAAGACTGGAGCTATGCCTTCCACAGGAGTGGAATCCTAATGCCCACCCATTCTAGGAGGTTTCTATTGCTAAAAACAAGTTAGGCTATGCAAACTCCTCAGAAGAGCAATTGCATGGATCAAGGTAATAAACGTTTTCTAAGAAGGTTCATATATTTTCAACTAAGTGTGTCATAAGAGCTGTCACAACTACTTAATTCTGATACTACTAGATGGAAATAAACATAGGCAAGAGTAAACCAATTGGCATGGGTTCTGATAATCCTTATTAAAACAGGTCCTAACCTGGTTGCTGACCCCTATGAAAGAGAGTTAGCAAAAGGCCACAGAGTCTCACTACTTATGGGCAAGATGTGACTGCCAGTGATCATTCCATAAAGTGGCCAGGTTCAAAACTCCACTCTTCATCTGAATTAATTGGAAAAGAGTGTGGAGTCCATCTCTTAGAACTTCACTAGCACAGAAATTCTTGCCACTTTTGTTCCTTGATGTAACTATTTCAAATACCTAATTCTGTGTCTAGCATATCGCAAGTGCTCAATAAATATTTGTGGAGTGAAGGAACGGCCAATTCAGGGTAAAAGAGCCTTCCACTGTCAAAGAGCCTTCCACTCACACCAATTATTTATCCCACCAAGACGTATGTCCACTGTATCCTAGACACTACCGGTCCCTAGAGTTACAGTGGTGAACCCAAGAATGTGAGCTGAGTGTTCAGAGGCCTCGTAGGGAGGAGGATTGACAGTGAGTGTGTGGCCAGCATTATGGATAGGTAAATCTGGGAGAATCAGCTGAGCTTGAAGGTCAAGGCAAGCTTCCTGGAGGGCAGTAATAACGAGAGTTAAAAAAAATTTTTAATATAGCTGAGGGTCCCTCAGGACTGGACTCACCCTATCTCAGAACAGGATACAAATTAAGTGTCTTCTCCAAGGAGGAAGAAGAGCAGCTGCAGACCTAAGGAAACCCTCTTGACTCCTACAGAGGAAGGTCAGTGGGGCTCTGAAGAGGAGATACGATCACTTTTAGCACCCTGAAAAGGAGATATGACTGCCTCTCATAATACCACTGCACGGATACATCTACTTGGCAGCCATGTTCAGAGTTCTTACTTACGGGAGGTAAGAAATAGGCCTCACTCTTCTAACTTCAGCCTCTTCTTGCTCCATCACTCCAGGTAGTTGTTTTGTGGGACCAGTCACTGAAACAGAAGAGTCTCCCATTTCCCCGAGGAGGCTTATCAGGTTTTACACATCTGAGTATGTCTGCAAAAAACTAGCAAAGGAGTGAGTGTGGTTTTCTTTAGGGGCCATGGAGTTGATTCAAATGCATCGTGAGCCTGTGTACAACAGCACAAAACACTGCCCAGTCCTGGGCTGTCCTCACTACTCCTCTTAAAGTGAACTCACTATTGTAGCCACTGTGTCAGTCCAGGGGCGAATATGACCACAATATTGGTCCTAAAGCTCTTCCATAGCAGAGAGTTTTACAAACTCCATCTTGTTTAAATCCAGATTCAGTTCTTCTATGTCTTAAAGTGGTTAGCCTTCAAGATGAATTGCCTTGAGGTAACACATTTTCTGTCTTTGAGGAGCTAAAATTCCTCAGAGGTATTTATGTGTGTGCGCATGTGCACCACTCAATTTTTTGGTGACATTTCAGGATTAAAATTCTCTTCTAATCTTTTCAGCATGCTTATATGATTAAGTGAGCTTAATATTTCATAGCTTTCTGACTCAAGTTCAAGAAAAACGTTGTCGGTATTTCTTTTAGCTCAGGGCTTGGGCTTGAGGCCAGGATATTCTAATCATTTACTAAAATGGTAGCAAAGTTTTACAGGAAAGTCAATTGGGCATAAAAACGAATAATGGGGCGAAATTGAGCAAAGGAAATACGGCGTGTATATTGGGTGAAGTTTTTTAAAGGAAGGAGAAAGCCTGATCACAATGAACACTGAGCGAGGTGAAATACCAGAGAACCCTCACTCATTCAAACAGGCTAAAATGAGTTGTTTTAATCCGCAACACCTTAGGAGCACATGTGCCCCCGCACTAGGGAGGCAGCCGTGAACAGGCAAGAGAAACACAAGTCCATTAGAAAACATGCATATTCTTAAACGGTTTCTGAATTGGGGACCACATTAAAGGCATATTCTAAAATTCTAATGCCAGTATTTAAAGCTAAGTGCTTGTAAGCTCCTGTAAGGATTTACAGGGAGCAGTTATACTCTGTCCTGTAGGGTCACTGAGTCTGTTTGAAAAACTGGCCCTTTTGCATCCATGGCAGCACCTGGCGTCTTTGTCTGGCCCAACAGCTGCTGAACTGTTTGTGAGTGAAATAAGCAGGCTCTTGTCCTTCCAGCTTAAAGAGTTCCAGGAGTACCTTTGGGTAAACTTCAGTTTCCCCTGCCAGGTACTCAAATAAAAAATATTGCCATTAGAGATGAATCTCTCTGGGCTAAGTAGTTTCCTATATTCAAATACTGAAACTCAAGGAAAATATTAGTACATAGATCTTGATATCACTATTAAGACTGCAGAGTCGATTTAATCTTACATAATCTGCTGTCAACTGGTGGAGGGGTGGAGTCTATTCTGTCCATTAGGTCATGCTAGAGGGCCTCATTTGGAGATGTCACAGAGATAAATAGCTCATTGGAGGGCAGATAAATAATTCACTCCCTGAGAGTCTTTTGTGCTGACAAGACATGTGGAACAATGCTACAGCCCTGGAGCTGGAGGAGCCACGTGGAGACTCCTGCCAGCGCTGAGATGCTTCCACTGCTACTAGATCCACCCACTGGCCCGTGATCGCCCTGCATCTGGCATTATTGCACTTGCTGTGTGAGTCTGAAGAAGAATTCGTAGATTTGTATCGGACTTATGGGCTAATATCAGACTTATGGACTTGATCTGGACTGGACTGGAATGTTTTCTCAATATACAATTGCACTTTTATGTAAAACTCTCTCATATGCATTTGAGGCTCTGGATTTGTTTCTCTAGTCTACCCAGACTCACACAGTGAGATAGCTGGTTGGAACTGCCATTGAGGAAAACCTGCTTGCCCTGAAATCTGGGGCAGCCAGGAAGCCGCAGAAGCTCAGAGCTCCACTATGACTCGAGCTCCCAGGGCCCTGGGAGGAGCAGATATCTGGATAATGGGAGAGGAGTTAGGCAGCTATAAAGGGAAGGGATAACTGAAAGGAGAGACCGGAAGGCATTGGATTGAGAGTGACCTCAAAGTTTTTGAAAAAGTCTTACTGACATATAATTCACAAACAATTCAATGGTTTAATCATATGGCAAAGAAGTGTACAATATTCACCACAATCAACTTTAGAACATTTTCTTCATTCTTGCAGTTGTTATTAGCCCACCATTTTCCCCACCCTCCGCCATGGTCCGAAGAAACTATTGATCCAGTTACTGTCTCTATTGGTTTGCCTACACTGGCTTTCATAATCAGAAAACTTACAAAGACAAAAACAGAAAACCCAAATAAGACAGATGAAAACATTAATTTAAAAAAGAAAGCAGAAATTAATAAAAACTAGAAAAAACTTGATATGAATCAAGAGGAGAAATAAATGATAAGTTGTTAAATTTTAACTTAGCTGACGCTGCCTTAACCCACTTTCCAAATTAATCCACTCTGATTGTAAAACTATTGCCATCCCGGGCCAATGGTCAGAGAGGACTCAGCAGGGCTTTAATTTATGTGGGGACACTGCAAATGGAGTTTTGATTCTTACTGTGACCCATAGCCTGGTGCAAACGAGATGCTGACAATTTAAGCTCTAATACTCTTCCCTCCTCCGGTCATAGATTCAAGCCTGGAGTCCCATAGATTGGTGCGCTTCCTCCATGTGAATTTAGCTAACACCTCACTTCAGCATGGCTGCTGGGTGTGTGACAGGCCTTTCAGTCCTTAGCTATACTCTTTCTGAGAATTGAGCACCATCTGACTCCATCACCACACTTTGCTGTGGCATGCATATCTTCAGTGACCTTTGCATGAGAGCCAGCCTGGAGCAGGGCCACATCACAAGAACTGGTTTTCTTTTTAGATGAGGCCTATGATAAAGTGTGAGCTCAAAATCCACTCATAGATCTATGGTTTACATATATACCTGGTTCACTTTAGCCACATCCTTATTTAATTGAGGAACATTATAAATCATCCTCACAGGGCAAATATTAATTCATTGATAGTATCTTCAATTTAGTCAATGATATAGAATTTATAATACTGTTGAGAAAATGAATATATATATACATACATACAGCTTTTGAGACAAAAATACATGGGTTGTTGACTTGGACAGATGAAAATTTTATGTGACTGGACACTATTATGCAAACTATGAGGGTTGAAGAGAGGGTAAAACTTTTGGTAGTGCTCTTAATGAAGGTTTGCTTGTCCCCTCTGAGTCTGGGAAATTCCTAAGCCTTTTTGGTTGCTTTCTATTCTATGGCTCCCAGACTCATGGAAGACTCGTGAACGATAAGAGCAAGCCATTGAGATCATTAGTTGATTTTTTAGCTCCCTAAAAATCAATGGCAACTAACAAAAATTTCCACATCTCCCCAATGGGAGAAATAATGATAACCTTCTGTGTTAGATTAGATTTCCAAGGAAACCACTGTTGAGATTCCGTGATTTCAATGCAAGGAGTTTATTGGGAATTGCTCTTGAGGTCACCCATAAGAGAATGGGGTGCAGATTTGAAGTGGAAGGAGTTAAACAATGATAAAGTTGCAACAGTGGCCTCACATCCCTGTAGGACCTCTCCATATGGATGGCTTCTTGGAACTGTCATGAATTGACATAAGGGAAAAATCTTTGATACCCACCCTATGCTAACCACTCACTGGATGTAAACTGCTCCCAGGGAGGATCATAATCTTGGGAAAACAGCTCCCTTCACTTTAGAGTTATTCCTGGGAAGAGACTCATTTCAAAGCCCACGGCAGGAAATAACTTGAAAACAGAGGACATAAATGTCTCCGTCTTGAAGAAGAAGATTTGAAAACACACAATAGTGCCACAATAGTGCATGTACTTTGTGGCCATTCAGATATGTCTCATATCATAATACACCCCATCTGGAAAACAGGTCTTTCAGGAATCTGCTTGATCTTCTTTCCTGGGAAAATTACAAATAGAGGAATAATGAGATTAACTACAGCTTCACTATCACAACTGGTCCTAAGACGGTTATCTGATATGCATTCTCTTCCTTCTCTTCTTCATATTTTAGAGACTCTTTACTTCTCAGTGTAAGGTCTATGTGGTGGAGTGACCCAGAGCCTCACTCTCCAGTAGGCCTGAGGTTTAGATTCCTATGCCCTTCTCAGGCTAAGACTTGACCAGACTATCAACTTTGGGCAACCAAGGGCCAAGAAATAACCCAGTGCATCACCTGGGTAGCAAATGAATTTATGGGAAAGTTCTCCACATTTTTATTATATCTTCTGATATAGAAGACCCTGATATTCCATATAAAGCCTCTTAACTTCTGCTGGAATATGTTGCCTGGGTCCATTCATATCTTCAAGGAACGTTGGTAATGGAATGCTTAAATGTTGGCCTATTAACTAAAAGATTGATGGTTAGAACCTACCAAGTGGCTCCATGATAGGAAAACATGGTCATCTGCTCCCATAACCATTACAGCATAGAAAACCTTACAGAGGAGTTCTATATTGTCACATGAGGTCTGTATGACTAGAAATGGACTCCATTGCATACAATAACAACATAGCTCCTTCAGTATCTACTTCCTTTCTACCCTTAATAGGTCTACTGTATCCTTGGTTATGTTACAGTATGGCATGCCACTACATATTGGTTGGGAATTATGTTAGTCAGGGTTCTTTTGAGCAACAAAACCAGGACACTTATGAAGATAGATGATAGATAGGTAGATAGATAGATAGATAGATAGATAGATAGATAGATAGATAGATGATAGATACAGCAAGGAGGAATATAACAGCTAATTAGTCCACACAGCTGTACAGAGGGCTTATTTCCATTCACTTCGGTGGAACCGATAATGTACTGGAAGTACTTCAACTCATGATGTGTTCTGTGTCCAAGGTCAAGGAAGCAGACAGCTGAGTCTTCCCTAGGCAATGCAGGCAGTCCGGCCACAGGCAATAAACAGCAGGGCAGGTCACCAATGGTTAATAGCTCAGGAGCTTAGCAAAGTAGGCCTCAATGGGTTATGGAACTCAAGCAATCCAAGATGGCAGAATTTGCCAGCCTCAAGCTCAAGCAATGCACACACCAGCAGCGTGGTGAATCAGGTCTCAAGCTCTAGTGGCACACTCCATGGGTTGGCTGTCCCACAGTTAGTGTATCTCACAAGTTGAGGCAGAGAACTAGCTAACACAGCTGCAAGCTTGTCTGTTCACCAGAGAGCAAGAGAGAGGGAGGGGCAAGGCCTGCAGAGCCATTTATCTCTTTTCTCTTCAATCAAACTATGACCTTATTAATCCCACATGTTCCTATTGGGCAGGTTGGCACAATAAACCTACCTATCTCAGGAATATATACTGAGGTGACGTGGGCGTGTGTGTGGTGTGAATGACTGCATCATTTTCAAGCAAGGGGATCTGGATTTCAACATCCTTGAGTGTATTGGCACCAATCTCAGGTCACAGGGTCATAATCCTCCCCAATCGGGGCTCTTGCCTTGGCACAACAGTCCTTCTGACTACTGTAGTGGGCAGTTCAAACTACTCTGGTGCTTGGCTGATGTCTTCGTTATCTGGGCCTGCTAATACCGAAATATCACAAGTGTGTCACTGTGACATAGAGGAATTTATATTTTCACTGATAGAAGGCTGGAAGTCCAAATTCAGAGTGCTCTCAAAGGCTTTCTTTCCATAATGTCTCCCAAAGAAGACCCTTCTTGACATCTATCTTCCCCATCTTGGCTTGCCATTTATCTGAATGGTGAATCCTCTATATCTCAAAAGAGATCAACTCAACACATCCTGCACAAATATTGTTTCATTAGTGTAACAAAGAAAATCCACTTTTAAATGGGATTATAATCACAGGTATAGAGTTTTGGATTTATGGCATTTATTTTGGAGATGCAATTCAATCCATAATAAGTACCCTTGTAATTAAATCCTGGACCTGATCCTCAGCTCTATTTCCTCTCTGGCTGCAGGAGATAATTGTCCTTATACTTCTGAGCAGGCCCTCTGGATCTCATATTTTGCCTTAAATTGGTGATTAATTACCCTCAACCTTTCATTATCTTTCTCCAAAGCAGGAACCACCCAATTTCATTGTCTTCATAATTACTTATTTTCCTGAACCTCAGAACCATCTGAGATATATATATATAGCCCCTGTCAGTGCTTTCCTTTCCATTCATTACATGTCAATGGAAGTTTTAACAATTGCACTACTACAACAAGGTTTATGCATCGCCTCTATTACTAGGGATGGGGATATTTCTGCCAGGCAGCGGGCAGATAATTTTGTTTCTAAATCCCATTTTAGAGTTTTCTTTCTAAGACTACATCAGGCACTGAGGTCTCAAGTTGGGTGCCCAGGAAAACTGACTCCTACGTAGAGGTTTTCATATGGAATTTTATTGGGCAACTCCTGGAAAAATGATATATTGGGGAAAGAACTGATGGTAAGAAAAGCAGGGTTGAGTAGAGGAACACATTCAATTGCAACACACAACTGAGGTCTCAGACGATCCTGAGGAGATCTTTGGGGGGTGGATCTTAAACGTTATTCTGACTCGAGGTAATGGGGAAAGGCCTTTGATGTCTCCACATTGACCAAGATACTATTGAATGTTGACTGCTCCTGGGGTAGCAACACAAACTGGTGAGACAGCTCAGTCCAGCTAGGAACTTGGGGACGGTCTCCACTGCGAGCCACCAGCAGACAATTCTCCACAGAGCAGGAGAATGAGAGCTCTTCGGTCCTGAAGGCAAGGGTGGGAAAGAAATCTGGAGTGGACCAGTATCACTGTATCCACCAGTGCTATTCTCACGTTTAATGAGATCATACATGTAGGAAGGCTTTACACTTTCCCCCCCAAATTTTACAAATCCTAGTTACTCTTATTATTTCAAAATTTCAGTTTGAGCTGACCCAGGCACAATTTCCATCCTTAGTTGGTCTTGTCAACAAGTACGAGTAACCCATGCTTTCATCAATTATTTGGCCTTCTACACATCTACTAGTTTATCCTGAGAGTCTAAGTGCTTTGGCAGGTATTAGAAAAATCTCCAAGCATCACACAAAAAAGGAAGGGTCTCACACTTTGGTGAACAGTTTGGAATGGCTGAAGGGTTAAATGCAAAGTTATCATGGCAAAGTTGAAACAGAACCATAGGTTTAATATTATTTTAAAGCTCAAGCAATTTAACATGACACCAAGCTTGAGTTAACATTCTATATGCTTGTGGAGATATTAGGGTTTAAACAGATGTCAGCAATTTTTTTTTAACAAAACGGAAATTGAGTTCTACAGATGGTGAAAACTGGGGCGTTCAAAGTAGTGTGTGTAGTATAAAAAATGTACATGCAAGTAAAAAGTAATCATCTTTATACTTCCAGTTTGAACACACCCTTTTAGTGATGAGGATAATTTTCAAGCTGATCAGACAGCAGTCTATTTACCTTTTACTTCCACATCCCATTTTTCTACTGCATGCTCTAATTATGAAAAGTATTTGCGCAATAATGTAGGACTTTACTCTTTCCCAGATCCTCCATGCATTCTCTCGACTTTCTAAATTTGTATAATAGTGTATGACAGGCCTCATCATATTTTCCATAGCATAGGCTGTGATGTCATAGAGATTATATCCGCGTGGGTTTTTATTTTAGGAGCCCAATGGTGTAGAGGCTAAGCATTGGGTTGCTAACTGCAAGGTCTGCAGTTCGAGACCACCAGCTGTTCCAATGGAGAAAGTTGATGCTTCTTTCTTCCATAAAGAGTTACAGCAGTGGTTCTCAACCTGTGTGTCACAAACCCTCTGAGGGTCACACAGCCCTTTCAGAAGGTTCACCTAAGGCCATCAGAAAACACATATATTGATGGTCTTAGGAACTGAGACACCGCTTGCCTATCCATCTCCAGGTGGGTCTGTATGTCTGCCCACATGCAGATGTGCTGATATGGTGAGAAAGAAGCTATCTCAACCTTCACACTGAGGTTCTTTTTACGCAGACTGTCCCCGAATGTAGCAATGTCATTTACTGCTGTTATATTACGACTGTTACCCATGCTCCACCACACTTCAAGACAAAATTTCACTTATTTGTAATTATAAATAAATACTTCACAATGTACAATAGATACTGTTTTGTGATGAATCACTATGATTTAATTATGTTCAATTTGTGGCAATGAAAACACATCCTGCATACCAGATATTTGCATTATGAGTCATAACAGTAGCAAATTGATAGTGATAAAGTAGCAATGAAAATGATGTTATGGTTGGGGGGTCACCACAACATGAGTAACTGTATGAATGGGCCGTGGCATGAGGGAAGTTGAGAACTATTGAGTTACAGTATCAGAAGCTGACAGGGGGCCGTTCCATCCTGTCCCATAGGTCTGCTATGAGATTGAGTTAGCATGGACTTGATTGTGGTGAGTTTGATTTTGAGCTTCTTCACGTAATTTACAATCCTTGGCTTACTCTGGCCAATAAGGGAAGGTTGTGAAAAAAAATAGGCACAGGATTTTCATCCATTAATTACCATGAGTTTTAAAAATTATATCATTTGAACTAAAAAGTATATTATTGACTATAAAAGCTGACATGGGAGTCCTACTTGTAATTAAATGTTAAAAAGAGACATTGTCTAGAAAGCCATTGCTTTCTCTTTCATGCCAACAACCATATATAAAAATACATATTTTTTTTTCTTCACACATCTCTCACAGGCATGTTATCTGAACAGAGAAGAGAATTTCAAGTTTGGTAAAAGGATTCAAGATCTTCGGCAGCATAGTATAAACTGCATTTGGTCCACAAGGCCCTTCCATTCACATCGGTATTGGATTACCCACTAGGTCAGGTAAGCATGACTTGTTGGCATTTACATACTAACCAATAGTGGACATCTTCATGTTTTAGCCACACTAAAGATTCTGCTTCTAAATATAGCTGACATCTGTGTCTCTCCCAATTCTGAAGGTTCTATTGGGTCAAAGCCCTGGTGTGGATGGAGTACCCAGCAAATAAGATAGGCACAAGCTTATCTCTGTAGTGAATAATTGCACAGATTTCCCACCATGACCTGTACTTTGCTTTTCTGCATAAACAGCCCCCTTGGCCCCTGACTAGAATGACTATTGGTTTCTATGGAGCCCAAAAGGATGCTATACACATGAGGCTGGAGTAGAGGCAGGACTCACAGCATTCAGGGCCAGAACAGAGGTGTGGATTCTGAGTTCAGTAGGTCTCAGAAGGATTCTGAGTTCATCCTCCCACCAAAAAACCCACTGCCATCGAGTGGATTTCACCTCACCTTTCTCCAGAGGAGTGGCTCCTCAATTTGAACCTCTGACCTTACTGTCAACAGTCCAATGCCAAAATGCCAGGATCTCCAGGGCTACTTGAATTCTCTCTTGTTGCCTTTTATCTAGTTCATTTCAATATCTCAAATCCTTCTGAATACCAACAATCTCATGTGAAGAAAGTGGAGACTCAGAGATGAAGCTATTTGTTTGCTCAATGTCACAAAGCATCACTTAGATTGACCCCTTTCTAGATTTCTCAGTACTCCCTTCTTCACATACTGCTTATGAAGTGAAATGGGGCTCTTTATCCATTGAAGAGATGGCTGTCATTGAAAGTTTATTCAATTGTGAGAAAGGTGGTAGATGCTCAAGTCCATCACAGTGCCGGCCAGCACAACTCTCCTGCTGGCAGCACCAGGCCATGGAGAAGAGAAGGACCATGTGGTGGGAGACAAATGAAAGCAGATAGTTCTGAGTAGCTGCAGGCAGAGGAAACCATCTCTAATAATAGTGCTGTCACCATGCCTTCCAATCCATGACTGTGACTTAGCAGGTCAATAAGTGGAGTTAATTAAGAATTGATCAAGGTCCAATAGGATGTCCAGGAGAATCTCTGCAAAATTGTCAGTCACTTCACCTCAAAAGATGGAATGAACCATGACGCTCACCTTCCTGACACAATCGCTGAAAACAAAGCAGGTACATAAGCAAATGTGAAGAAAGCTGATGGTGCCTGGCTATCAAAAGATATAACATCTGGGGTCTTAAAGGCTTGAAGATAGACAAGTGGCCATCTAGCTGAGAAGCCACAAAGCCCACATGGAAGGAGCACACCAGCCTGTGTGATCACGAGGTATCCATAGGATCAGGTATCAGCCATCAAAGACCCAGAACAAAAAATCATGTCATTATGAAAGAGGGGAAGTGTGGAGTGGAAACCCAAAGTCCATCTGTAGGCAACTGGACATCCCTTTACAGAAGGATTGCAGGGAGGAAACAAGCTAGTTAGGGTGTAGTATAGCACTGATGAAACATACAACTTTCCACTAGCTCCTTAATGCTTTCTCCCAACCCCCTCCACTATCATGATCCCAATTCTACCTTACCAATTGACTTAGACCAGAGGATGTACATTGGTACAGATCAGAGCTGGAAATACAGGGAATCCAGGAGAGTTAAACCCCTCAGGACCAATACTGAGAGTAGAGATACCAGGAGTGGAAGGAAGGTAGGGGAGAGAGGGGGAACTGATCACAATAATCTACATATAGCCCCCTCCTTTGGGGATGGACAACAGAAAAGTGGGTTAAAGAAGACATCATTTAGTGTAAGATAAGGAAAAATAATAATAATTTTCAAATTATCAAGGGTACTTGAGGTTAGGGAGAGTGGGGCAGAGAGGGAGGGAGAAAAAAAATGAGGAGCTGATACCAAGGGCTCAACTAGAAAGAAAAAGTTTTGAGAATGATGATGGCAACAAATGTACAAATGTGCTTCACACCATGGATGAATGGAGGATGGATGAATGGAGGATGGATGGATGGATGGATGGATATAAGAGTTGTATGAGTCCCCAATAAAATGATTTATTTTTAAGAAATAAAGAAAGAGACGAAGTTCCAGAACATCTTGATATCCTGGCAGTCCTCTTCCTAACAATAGGATTAAAAGAGACCATAGATACGAATGCCTCATGACCAACATTCCTCAATTGCCCAGGTCTACACTACTAGATCAGAAGAGGACGTCTGGGTATCTCAGAGTGATGGGGCATTAAAAAAAAACTCACTTCATTGAGTTGTTTCTACTCATAGTGATCCTGCAAGGTAGCATAGAACTGCTTCTGTGGGTTTCTGAGACTCTAGTCTTTATGAGAGTAGAAAACCTTCTCTTTCTCCTTTGAAAGTGTGGTGCTTTTGAACTACGAACACTGTGATTATTGGCCCAATGTGATCTTTCTCAACCCTCTTATCACTTGGACTCATTCAACCACTGCCATAGAGTAAATTCTGATGCAGAGCAACTCTACTTCACAGGACAGAGCTTCCAATGTGGGTGTCCAAGACTATATCTCTTTACTGGAGTAAAAAGCCCAGCACGTAACCTGATATGCCGCTTGGGAGGAACCCCTTCACAAAAAGACTGGCATTTTGAACTCACACAGTTGAGACCTCAGACGAAAAGGCTCGTGATCTGATTCTGACAGGTGTAGTTTTTACTCTTTAACATGTGAGGCTGCCATGATTCTGAGGAGACTGGGTCACCACTGGCCATTACCACAATCAATCATGCCTGGACATTGGGAGCTTCTGGAACGTCAACTCGGCTTGTTACGTGAGAAATAGCTGCTTCATATATGAATATCTCACTGCTCTTTTAGCCTTTATATTAAACCTATTATGAAAACGTAGCCCAAGGCCAATACTACCATTCTCCTCTTTTTCTTTGCTCTCTCTCTGAGCTAGCAGCTGAACACGTCAATGGCTTCTCTGAAAGCTTTGATGCTCCTTTGGCAATGACTTCAGTCCTGTTGCATTTACCACAGAACTGCAGTTACTGTCTTATGTGGAGCAGCATATTTGTGGTTGATAAAATGCTAGTTCAATAGGAAAAAAGTGAATTGATTATACCGTGCCTCTGCATTTTCATAATTGTCACTTTTCTGAAAGACAAAAGAGAACAATTTTGGTTTCTTCATCTATTCCACATATACTGAAAATTTTAATTACTATCAAAGATAATTAAAGAAGATTCAAGTGAACCCAGGGGTAAAATTACAACTATGGGATAGTCATACATAGGATGCTATTTGGTTCAGGTTGGGTGAGAGTAGAAGGCAGTAGAAGGTAGATATTTTTAAGGTTTTATAGTACTGCAATATTTGAATATGTGTGTAGTTACTCAAAAGTTATTTTACTCAGTAAAATAATTGCAGGGGAAATAATGTGTGATATGTAATATACTGCCAAGAGCCTTGATGGAGTAGTAGTTACTCATTGAACTGAGATTCCCAAGGTCAACCATTCAAATTCACCAGCCACTCCTCAGAAGAAAGACTGGACTGTTCTACTCACGTAAGCAGTTCAACTCTTGGAAACTCACAGGTGCCGTTCTACCCTCTCCGACAGGGCGGCAATGGGTTGGCACTGATGGGATGGCAGCGAGCTTTTGAGTAAGGTGCTTCTGAATTGCGAGCAATACGAATGCCACTGCTTCACGTGCAGAGTCGTTGCTCCCACTTTGTCCCTTTGACCTAAGACTCTCAAGTTGAGCAACTCTGTCTTTGCAGCTGCTCATTCTTTTACCAAGAGAAGTAATGTGACGGGAGTCATGTGCAAGCTGTCAGAGACAAACAAAATCTAACTCAAATCAAAAGTGGATCAATGAGCAGCTTTGTGAACCGAGCTGGCTAATTAAGCAAGTTATCGTAAACTCCTCATCTATAAAATGGGCATGGAAATTTGCTGCCCCATAAGATTATCAGGAGACTCAAGTGCATCACTAAGGACCACATAACTGGCCGATCATAAATAATCAAAATTAGCTATCATTATTATCAGTCTCCTTAAAATCCTTAGAGGAGCCACAGTGACAGACCATGTATATTTTTTGATGGCCATTAGAAAATTCCCTAGGGATGTGAATTTTTCCTAGAAATGATGCCTGTTAATTCGGAATGACGAAAATGGTTCACAGACCCCCAAGAGTGACAGGGCAAGTTGAGATCCAGTTGTCGACTATATATTCCTTTATGTGGCCAACCACTTTCCCTTGATTAACTATATAAATGAATCTAAAACATATGTGTACAAAATGTTCCCCATCATTAGCCATCCGGGAAAATGCAAATCAAAGCAACCATGAGATACCACCTAACACTCACAAGGAGAGTCCAATTCAAAAAATAGAAATCATCAAAGGTTGGAGGGGGGAGGGTGAGATACCTGTACAGAAAGACACACCCCCACCCCATTCCCCATATGCCTTTTTGGCCCACAGAGGGGTGGGGGGAGAGAAAAGATGGCACTAACCTACTCAGATCTGCAGAATTGCTTACGTCTCCACAGGAAAGGGAGAGAATGTGTAGCTCTCATCTGGTGCACCTCGCTTTGAGGGTAGTTCCTACTTAGAGCAGCTCACTCACAGAGAGGCCTGCAGGGCTGGCTTCAGCTGGAGACATGCTGTGCCCTCCCTACACAACACCACCACAGACGACAGCACTAAAGATACAGCTGGAGGAGTGCCTGTCCACATGGGGACCAACCAAGAGGGGAGTGCAACAGACCAGCAATGAGAGAAAAGCCATGAAGACCCCGAGGAATCCAGATTGTAGAGTTCTGACTGAGGGGGGAGGAGGGTGGCGGGAAGTTCTTGGCACCTTATCTGAAATAGTCACAAGGCGGGGGGGTCACACTGAAAGTCTAGATGTGCAATGGGGTGGGCATGGGACACAAGACCTCTCCATCTTTGTCTTCGGGAAGAACAACAGGTCTTGTAGAAGGCACATCCTTAGGACAAGAATGCTGACAACTAAAAGGGTGTAAGTGCTGTTAGGCAAGCAGGTCCTCGGTTATGGATTCCTGAAAGAAAAGGAAAGAAGAAGAAAAATGAAAATTATATATATAGATATAAATACAGATATGTACATATAAATATATAAATATAGGTGTATTTGTCTATATCTATATAGTTATAGATATATAAATGCAGTAAGGAAGCAGGTGGACTTTGGGCCTCTATTTAAATCTTAACTCAGTACAAGGATGGCTTGTTCAAATAATGTGGCATTATATAATGCGTTCTCAATACGATCACTGAAAACAAAAATGGTGCATAAAAAAATGTGGTGAAGAAAGCTGATGGTGCCTGGCTATTGAAAAATAAAGCGTCTAAGATCTTAAGGGCTGAAAGAAAAGGGGATTGGACCAATGGATGATAACAGGACCTGTTCACTATTTAACTGAGGGATACTCCTATACTCTGGGTCATCACAAGTTAGACTTGGAACTACTTGTATGGTCTCTCTCTCTCTTTTTTCTCTCTTGGTGCCTATCTATATAAAGAGGCAGGATAAACAATCCCAAGGAGACAAGAATGGGACCAAAAGTTGGGTGGGTGCAAGCCTTGGGAGAGGAGGCCGCAGTAAGCAATGAACAAATGAAGACAGGCACAGGGGAACAGCAAGGATCTAAAGTTGACCATGAGGAGGATGTAGCATTTCTGGTCATGTTTGAGCAATGGAATGTATCCAAGAGGAATTACTGAGAGGTGAATGATGGGAAAACATGATAGTGGGATGGGAGGAAAGAAAGAAAAAACAGGATTCTGATTTGTGGTGACTTGATATGGTATTTCCAAACTGTAACTCTTTATGGGAGCAGAGCACCTATCACAGCTGTCTTTTATTCCGGCGTATTTGTCAGTGTTTCCCTTTGCCTTGGTCATGTGGTGCTGCCTTCCACCATACAGTGTGCTGTCTTCCCCTTCACCAGAGCAACCTCTTTCTGCGATAGTGTGCCCCCAAATGATTTACATGGTGGCCACAACAAGAAGTTCATGTGAGGATGGCGGAGGACAGGGCAGTGATTTGTTCTGTTGCACATGGGGTCAGTGTGAGTGGGAGCTGATTCAATGGCACCTAACATCCACAATTAATATAGGACACTGGGGTAAACATTGGACTACCTACCACAAGGTCTGAGGTTCAAACCTCCATGGCAGAAACCTGGAGAGAGGCGATGTGTTCCCATCAAGGTCTACAGCCTCAGAAACCCAAGAGTGGTTCGCTATGCTTCAGAATCCACTTCATGGCAGTGGGCTTGGTTTTAGTACTGCTCAGGTAGCAGTACTAAAGGTAGCGCTCTTCCTTTCTCCCCAGGCTTTCCTTGGTGACTACCAACAAATGTTTCTTTCTGAGTAGAAAGCTAAGGCTGAGTATTTACAGACCAGATTGCCACATCTTTCCCCCAAGGCACAACTGGTGAGTTTGCGGCCAAGCAGTTAACCCTTGTGCCACCAAGACTCTTCGCCATTAGCCACAAAATGACACTTCACTTCTCTATTTGGGAACTTATCATGTCTTTATTCGAGCAAGACCCCTGGTTCTCTGTATGCCCCCCGAGTCACTCGAGGCAAGAGTGTTTACTAAAAGCCCAGATGCCTGGGGCCCCTGCAGACCTGTGATTTCAGTGTCTCATGGGGAGGAAGATAGGGAGTCTACTTTGTAACTCAATCTCTGATTTCAAGTTCAAAACATTAAGTATGAGAAACTCAGATATATAACATGAATAAAAATATGAATGGGATGTCATTCCATCTTCAAGTACTTCTCACTTTGCCTTGAGAAGTGAGGCATTCCCTTAATGCCTACAATTATGTACTGCTTTATAAGGCCTTCCATATTCCTGTTTCTGTAATATGTTATGAGAGCTATTGAATCCTTTATAATGTAGGAATGAATTAATGTTTACTAAGTGTGTAGGCTTCTCTATTGAGAGCTAGTATAAATGTACCAAGCATTATTAGTGGAGAAATATGGAGTTCACGTACATATGCCCCAAGTCCGCATCTCCATGAATTTTAGAAAATAGATACCCAGCAGTATCAGTGAATCTTACAGCTAAGCTACTGTATGGAGTCTAGAAAAGGAGGGCATGCTTAACCAGTGGGAGCTATAAAACATCAGCTGAGCACTGATGAAGTCTGGAGTCAAATAGGAACCTGTTCTCCTGTGAAAACATGTACATATGTGGAATTGCATTGCTAGAATCAGGACATAACCAAATGCACAGATGTGCCCAATTTTCTGTTTCCTCTATATTTTACCAGTTTCACGGCACAGTGACAAAATGGGGGAGAGTACAAAACTGATTCCGCATAGCATTTCATGGAGGCTGCTCGCAAATCTCACTGGTGGGAATGAACGGCACGAATGTTAACAGTTACATCTGTCTAATCTATCTCTGGAAGACACTGAGCTCTCTGTTACTCTGCAGATAGCAATTTGAAGAAATCCCATTATTCTAAGTCAAGTTGGGAGACAAAGCAAAACAAAAACAAAAAAAAATGAGCTTTTCCTTAGATAAATAAATTAACATCTTCTCCTTAATACATTTTTTTCAGTCATTTTCTCCAGCTTTTCAAGTACATGTGATTGAAAATTATAAAGTAGTGCAATGCTAACACACAAAAAAAAATGGTTATCTGGATAAGGAAATGGAAAATGGAAAAACACATGTCTCTAAGTCTCATCTTTTCCATCATCTGTATTTTTAATTTTTAAAATTTTTACCTCTAAAATACCAGGCATCTCTTAAAACATTCACCTCTGCCAGTGCCTAAAAAGAGGCAGAATTTATTTTATTGATGTGTTTATGTATATACTTATTTTATTGATGACAGAAAAAAATACTGCATTGAGCAATAGATTTTTTTTTCTGATCACAAACATCCACTCCACCTCCCATGGCCTCCTCTGCCCCAATTCTTTGGGATAGCAGGATTCCGGTTTCCCATGTGGGGGGAGAAATCAGCAGCCTTCATTTAGCACAATGTTAAAGAGTCTTGTCTCTTTTCAAGCAGCCACTGAAGGAGTGTCTGCCACACTGTCTTCCTCCCCATGAGATACCAGTCTCAAGGTTATCTGTTTGCATTTGGTCTGTTGTTTCTATGGGAGTGTAGACAGATTGCAGAATTGTACGGTAATTAAATGTTTGCACCATGCTCTTTCATGCCATGTATCATCGTTCCTTGTATGTAGGATACCCTTCTCTATCTTCTGTGTTCGGGGATGTCTGCTCCTCCAGGACTCAACGGGCTCAAGCACAGGATCCATGGTGAGGATGGTACAAGATTGGGCAGTGTTTTGTTCTGCTGTGCACAGGGTCCTTATTGCTCAGAACTGACTCGATGACAGGTAACAAGAACCACAACTCCAGGATGCTCAAGTTCTTGTGGTATCGCTAGGCATACTAGTAACAGGCCCTCCTCGTTCATTGCTCTCTGCAAAATGGTTGATCTGTATGGATTTTGTCAAAATACTACCGATGTGTTTAGGAAAACTCTCACTTAAAAGGACACTAATCTACAACGTTTGTGATATAAATAACCTTCCCTATGGTTGAACAGTGGAGTCTGTGAGCATACTCATGGTTAACATGCTTGACTGCTAACCAAAAAGTGAATGATTTGAGTCCACACATTATAGCGCTTTGCAAGAAAGACCTGACTATCTACTTCCAAACAGTCAGCAATAGAAAGTCCTATTCTACTCTGATACCCATACGATCTCCAGGAATCGAAGTCAACTCCGTGGCAAGAGTAGATAGCCTGTAGCCATCCCTAGTGGTCAGGGATGACAAAATGCATTCCTTGAGTTTGTATCAGGGGCCTCCCCTGTATGTGTGCTCCATGCAGGGTCCATTGGGGCTGATTCCCTACACGGTTTTGTATGGGTTTCTTTAGATGCCTATCTACCATACCCTCCATCCAAAAAAGGGGAAACACTTCAAAAGGGGGCAGTTTCTGATCCACCTCTAGCTCAGTTGTGGTTGGCAGGTGCCACAAGCCACCTCTGGCTCATAGTGACCCTGTGGACAACAGTCTGATGCTGCAGCATCCTCACAACCACCTCTGTGTTTGAGCCACTGCCGTAGCCACTGTGTCACTCCTGGTTAAGGGCCTCCCTCTTCGTTCTGTCTCTCTTCTTTACCAACCTTGATGCCTTTTCCAGGGACTGTTTTCTCCTGAGAACATGTTTAAAGTGTGTGAGACAAAGTTCCACCATCCGCCTCTAAGGAGCATTGTTGTTGTATTTCTTCCAAGGCGAACCTGTTTGGGTTTTTTGGGCAGTCCATGGTACTTTTAATATTCTTCTCCAATACCATGTGAACTATGTATAGACTGTTCTTCAGTCTCCCTTATTCAATGTCCAACTTTCACAAGCATATGAGGTGTTTCCAAATACCATGGCTTAGGTCAGGCACACCTTAATCCTCAAAGTAATATCCTTGTTCAGTGTCTGTGTTAGTCCAGGTAAACTAGAGAAACAAACTCATAGACAGGCATATGGATATAAGGGTAAGGTTTATATACAAGAGGAATGGGACATTAAGAAAGCATCCCAACCCAGTCCAGTTCAAAGTCATAAGTCCAATATTAGTCCATATGCTTGATACCAGTCTATAACGTCTCCTTCCAACTCACGAAGTCACAGGTCAGTCGGTGCAGAGTCCTGGCACTGGCAGGGGTCTCCCCATGGCTCCTCACTTCCAGGGCTCAGGGTTCATTGACAGCATCCAGTGGTGGTAGAAGCAACTCAGCAGTGGCAGGAGTCTCCACATGGCTTCGCCAGCTTCAGAGATCTGGCTCCATCAGGGCAAAGCCGTGTGGCTTCTCCTCTGACTTCTTCAGCTCCTTGGATGCTGCCATCTTGTCTTGTCTGTGGTTTGTCATCTCTGAGACTAACTCCCAACAACTGGGGAGATAGCTTCTCATTTCCATGAGGGAAATATCATGACATTTCCCAGAAGTCTCAGGAGAAAGTCAAGCCCACAGGAGACCTCATTGGCTACTCAGTGGCTATCTCCAGATCAACAGGCTAGACTCCACCCCTACATCTCAATCATGAAATTAACATAAGCACAAGACTGCCACAGCGACCCTTTAAAGAGGTCTTGTGCAGCAGATTTGCCTGATGCAATATGTTGGTTGAATTTTTAACTGCTGCTTCTACAGACCTCTAACACGAGTGATCAGCAAAATATTGGCAAATGGTAGCTGCTCAGTAAATTAGTGTTGAAACTGGAATGAAGAAATGCTCATATAATGGCACCTGAGATGGAACCTTGCACATAAATATCATCTATAGAATAAAACTCTCAGAAATAAACAAAACCCGGATTATACTGGTACTTTTGCAACATCTATTTGGACTGTGTGTATGTGTATGTGTTTAGATGTTAATGGCAAGATACCAAATTCCCAGTGAAGGTATGTTCAGTCCTATACTATGCTGATCCCTGACACAGAGTAGACAGGTGCCCAATAAACATTTGTGGCCTAAACAGATGAGTGATCATGACCATATCAGTGAGTGAATCAGAAGAGATAGAATGTGACCATTATTCTTTCTTATGATACATTTTCTTATGAAGTGTGGAGCTTAGAGCATCATAAACATCTATCAGCATCATGATAAATGTCTGAGGAAATGCGCATTTGCTTAATATAAAATAAAATATTATCTCTCCTGTTAGGATGGAGAAAGTGGTGATAGAGGGAAGGGCATACTATTATGTATAGAATAGAACAATGCTCCTGATATTAAGAGGTTTGAAGGCAATTAAGGTTACCATAATCTATCAACAGAAGCAGAAGGCAAAAAGTCAAGTGGCAATGCATTTGAACGGGCAAATCTGCTGTACAAGACTTCTTTAAAGGGATGCAGAACAAGGATATTGCTTCTAGAACTGAAGTGTGCCTGGCCCAAGCTATAATATTCAATCACCTCCCTCATATGCATGAGAGAGTTGGACATTGTCTAGGGAAGAAGAAAGTGCTGTATAGGAATATGGAAAGAGCCATGGGATGCCAGAAGAACAAACAGATCTGTCTTGAGAGAAGTACAGCCAGAATCTTCTTAGACGTGAGGATGGAGAGACTTTTCCCCCATGTACTTTGGACATGGCCTCAGGAGAGACCAGTCCCTGGCAAAGGGTATCATGTTTGCTACAGTAGAAGGGCAGTGAAAACGAGGAAGATCCTTGACCAGATGGCTGGATACAGGGGCTGCAATAATGGGCTCACGCATGACAACATTGGTGGCAATGGCACAGAACTGGACAGTGTCCAGGTCTATTGTGCACAAGTTTGTGATGAGCTGGAATCAACTTGCCAGCACCACACAACAGCCACAGCGAACAGATGATGGCTAGACTCGTAGGCTGAACAGAGTGGAAGCATACCCACTCTGACAGAGTATTAATGACAGGGGATTACTTGTAAATGTGTACTTACTGTGATGGAAATATATTTCTGAATGTGATGGAACGTAAGAGGGGAAAATATGAATATGTCTTAGATAAAGCCAGATATTTTGAAGGAATGAGTCTTGGGGCCTTGTGATTCGGGACCATGTCTTCAGAGAACATCAAGGCCAACTGGCATAATGCGAGTCTATAATGTAATGTTCTATATCCTACTTTGGAGAAACAATGACTGAGATCTGAGAACCTCATTAGTGGCCATCTATGGGGCAACTGTTGGTCTCTCCAAGTCCAGAGGAAAGAGCATATACAATTGAAGATACATTTAAATAATTATTCCTAATGGATTAATGGATCACATGAACATCCATCTCCACAACTCTGAGGCCAGAGGAAATAGACTGTGCTTGGCTACCACTACCAACTGCTCTAAAAGGGATTATATGAGAAGGTCCTAGAAAGAGTGGAAGGAAAATGGGGACTACACCCCAAAGCACAAAATAAGATCAGGCTTACTGTTAGGATAGCCTGGTAGAACCACTGAGACTATGCTTCTTTGTCTATGTTTAGTTCTAGAATAAAGTGACCAGGCGTCCCACTTTTTAACAATTTAATAATGTCCCACAGCATTTTAAAATTAAAATAAATATATTGCAATACTACTTTTGCATTCTATGAACATTTTTGTTGCTCCATATACACCAAATTTTTCATCGAGAACCCCAGCTCCAGTCAATGGTGTCCTGCTTAAAATCTGGTCACTTTATTCTACAAAGAAATAAACTCATGGCTCACATTTTTCAATCAAACAGCAGGTCTCTGAGAGGAACAACACTAGTGAGGTTCTAGTACTTTAAAATAATCAACCATCAGAGACCAAAAGGGCAGCATTTATCCAGAAAGAAAGTTCAGAGGGTCAGGAAAGAAGGAGGAATGAAAGCAGGAAACACAGAGAAGAAATGGGTTAAATGATATCACACCATGGAAATTGCAATCAAAGACATGAAGCAAAATGCCTTTGAATTCCTGAATGGAAAACTGATATGCTCCATAAACCTTGATGCAATTCACAACACAAAGTTTTACAAAATGACTATAATAGTGGTATCATCTACTCTTTCGACTTCTCTGATAAATATATCAAACCCCAAACCATCAGTGCCAGTGAGTCAATACCAAGTCACAGCAACCCCAGAGGGGAGGGGAGAACTACATCTTGAGTTTCCAAGACTCTGTCGCTTTATATAGAAGCAGAAAGTCTCCCCTTTTCTCCCAATGAGTGGCTGGTGGTTTGAACTGCTGAGCTTCCAGTTAGCATTCCAACTTATAATCACTACTCCAAACACTTACTACTCTATAAAACATGTGTCCAAAGACAGATCATCCCTGACTTGCATCCTACGTGAGTTATGACAACCTACACTCACAGCCATTGATTGGGGTTTGGGTTGAGTTTTTTTTTTTTACACCATTTTGTTAGTAATATGTATTACATCTAGTATTGTAGTGTGTAATTTGTTGATGTCCTCATTCTCAGCTGTTTACTCACAGATATTCAAAGAACAGATTTATAAAGAAGCTGGTAATAAGAGGCAACAATAATGAAAGCCGGGGAACAAAAGAGAGAGAGAGAGAGATAAAGAGAAGGTGCTTGACATTTGACTTATGTCAGAACAAGTCGAAGATGGCACTGAAGGAAGGATCCCATGCCACGAATCAGGGACAACTTGTATCAGGTTATCCCAAAGTTATCTACCTTCAGAATCAGTTAACTGTAATCGTTACAAACAATGATTATCTTCATGATTAAAAATCTAATTGGGCTGAGTTTCGGTGGCATAGTGGTTGTGCATGGGACTGCGACCCACTGGGTTGGAGGTTCAAATCCAACAGCAAGACTGGGCCTCCTACTCCCACCACCAGAGGGCAGTGATGCCCCAAAAACAAAAACAAAATTCTAATCTTACTCCCTGGATGATATGAGCTGAGAAAAGAAATATGCTCTATGGTTGAACCTGAGAAATACCAAAATCCTATTAATCAGAAGATCTATACAGATTTGAGGGGACAGGCCACATCTTCCTTCATGCTTGTTGCACATAAGATAGGCAATTAATAAAGGGCTAAGCTCATGGAGTACCACTGCCAAGATACTTTATACAGAGGGCATGAAAGACATCGTAGTATACGGAGCCAGTGAGGTTTCAAGGACAGATAGATCAAAAAATAGAAAGACGATAGATAGATAATAGACAAAAAATGCATTTATTCATACATGCATACTTACATACGAGTATATACTTTTAAAGGTAACACAGCAATCTTTGTGAAATCCAGAATTTGTACAAGGAGGAAACTTGTCAGAGAAGGAAAACACAATTATTTTTCACTGAAACAAGTGAAAGTGAAGTAGTAAGACTACATCCTGTCACATGTGGAATCTTGGGAAGATCCAGAGAAACAAGATGATTCCATCAGGTTCCTGCTCTCACAGGTTTCATCGTATATGGAAGGATTTTGTTAAGTATAAACTATTACAGGCACTAAGATTGAATGGAGAAAGAAAAGTAAGGAAAGAGGCTGTCGAAAGTGTGCCCAGTGCATGACTGACAAGAGTCTAAATGGTAATGGAGGGTTGAAGAACCACAGCAGCATCTGAGTGTTTCATAACCAGAGGCAACTCTCAGATCCCAGGTCTGGCACTCTCTGGATCAACCTTTATGGTCTTCTCTCCAACAGTCTCGAAAACTGTTGTTCCTTAAGAGGTACTTGTCAGAACTTTATGTCTCCCCAAAGCAAAAGGAAACTTTTGTCTCCATCTCACCTAACCCCCTATCCTACTGCCTTTGAAGCAAAGGGGCAAAATGGGTATATGGTGGACACAGTCATGTTCCCTCTTAGCAATTCTCAGTCCTATCTCCTCGCATTGACTTTGTGGGTCTAACATAAGAATTTCTAATAATCCATAAAAGTAGGTTTCTATCTGTGGCAGTCATGTACTTATGTCAATTTCATGATTGGGAGTGTAGGGGCGGAGTCTAGCCTGTCATTCGGGAGTTAATCAATGAAGCCCCTGTTTGGGCATGGCTTTCTCTGAGAATTCTGGGAAATCTCGAGATATTTCCCATTGAAAGTGAGAGACTATCAACTAAATCCCTGGGAGACGCTCTAGACAAGACAAGATGGAGGCATGCTTATAGACCTTGAGTCCTGGAGGAGCCGGAGGAGAAGCCACATGGGCTTACCCTAATGAAACCATAACTCTGGGACTGGAGAAGCCATGTGGAGACCCCTGAGAGTGCTGAGATGCTTCTTTCACCACTGGATACACAAGACACTGCACCCACTGACTTGTGATTGTTCTAGTGTCATTGCAAGTGCCTCATGAGTCTGAAGAGGACTTTGGATTATATCAGACAGATGGGCTAATATTGGACTTATGGATTTGGACTGGGTTGGAATGTTTTCTCAATGTTCCATTCCTCTTGTATACAAACCTCTTCCTTATACACATATGCATGTATATGAATTTGCTTCTCTAGTCTACCTGGATTAACACACTACCCATCTCTGTCTAAAACTTCAGCACTAATGAATGACACAGTCCATGGTCCTTTGAATATTCTTCTCCAGCACCCAATTCAAATGCATAAATTCTTCTTTGATCTTCCTTATTTCATCTCCAACTGTCACATGCATATGGTACAAGGGAGAAGACCCCTGGTGGGGCCAGGCACGTCTGAGTTCTCAAAATCACATCCTTGCTCTTCAATATTCCAAAAGTATTATAAGAATTAAGACCAGAAGTGCTCCTTAGAGGTGGGATGCCAAGACTTTGTCTAATGTACTTTAGATATATGGTCAGGAGTGATCAGTCCTGGAGAAGGGCATCATGTTTGATAAAGTGGAAGGACACTGGAAATGAGGAAGATCCAAAGGAGATGGATGGACACAGCGGCTGTATCCGGGGCCTCCATGAGATGGATGGACACAGTAGCTGCATCCGGGACCTCCATGAAATGGATGGACAGAGTAGCTGCATCCGGGACTCAGGTATGGGAACCACTGTGAGGGTGGCACAGGACCGTACAGCGTTTCGTTCTGTTGTGCATAGGGTCCCTATGGGTCAGAGGCACTTTGGGGGCACCTAACAACAATGAGTGATAATAAGGTCTGTGGTTCAAACTCACCAGGGACTCCACAGGAGAAAAGTGAGACTTCCTGTTTCTGGCAAGAATGACAGCTTTGGAAACCCACAGGGGAAATTCTGCTCTGATTTTTAAGGTCCCGATGAGTGGGCATGGGCTTGATGGCGGGGAGTTTGGTTGTGCTGTTTTCTGTATTCTAAGGATCCTTTGTGGTGCTCTGGATCACATTTTGGATGCTAACCAAATGCTCAGTGGTTTCAACCGCCCAGCCAGTTCGTGAGCAAATGATTTACAGTCATGGAAATCCTCTACGGTAGCCGTGAGTCAGAATTGACCTGAGGTCAGTGGACTTGGTTTGACTTGGGTTTGATCTGTGTTCTATACCTATTCTGCCCGGGATAAAATCTGAGAAAGGGGAAGAGTTCCACAACTCGTTACACTCACTTCCGCATTTGTTGAAAAATTACAAATGAAGACCAGCAAAGGGCTAGCCCTTTTTAGCTGAAAGACCAGCAGGTATTCCAGAATGCGTTGAGCAAAGTCTCTCCATTGGCATTTTTGCCAGAACAGCAGGCATCGAGAGAAAGGCCCTCTGGCCTCTTGCTCATTTCTTCCATATTCTTGTAGCTTCCAGCCACTAGCAGCTTCTTTGGAAAGCAGGGGGGTGGGGGTAGAGAACTTTCCAGAAGGTTTCAAACATTCTCAGGATCTCCTGATTCCCCATCCAAATCTCTTGACTCTAGACTTGTTAGATTTTAAGAGAGGAAAAAGAAAACCAAGGAGAAAATAACGGTGGGCAGGTTGGGGGAGGGAAGCAGCTCTTTAGTCTCCCAACGTCCTCTTGGCTCTGGCTACTGCTGCCGCAGGTCTTCCTGGGCATACATAGGCGGTGACCACCCTGCTATCGATTAATTCTTTCCTCCTATAAAGCTGGTCTACAGGCTACTTAATGAGGGAGAAATGTGATTTTCCCTCCGTCCCCTCAGAATCACTCCAGTATGAGCCACAGAATGATTAGCGTGGTACAGACTCGGTTGGGATATTATGACTTAAATTATTCCTATTAGTTTCCAGCTGACCTTGGAACACAAACAGTACATCTGATTTCAATGAAACTTTAGACTTTGTTGTTCTCAGTCAACTAATGAAACAGTTGAACCTTCCCATGACTTGCTATAATTATAATAAAGGGTAAGTATTATCACAAATAATGCAAAGTGATTTACAAGACAGCAAAGTGATATTCTGGAAGCCGTGCTTTACAAAGACACTGAGCATGCGAACTGAACACTAAGCACAAACAGGATGCCGCCATCCAAAACGCCGATGCAACCCTGCAGAAACCCAGCCGCACCTGGCAGCCGGGCAGGGAGACCGTGAGTTTTGGCACGACCGGCCTCGTTACAAGTAACATTATGTTAACAGGAAAAGCCACTTTAAAAGTCTGTTTGATGCTTGGAGCTCTCAAGTACCCTCTAAAGGCTTAAACCAATACTCCAAACTGATTAAAGCATTTATGGAAAAGAAAAGTGTTTGGCCAGGGCTGGGGGAAAGATGAGGGATTGGGGTGGTTGTTGCCTGTTGGTTTGTTTTTACTGAGGTGTAGGATAGAAACCCCAAACTTGACAGACTTCCCAGTTCTAATTTAGTTTTAAAAGTTTAAGGGTTTACGCCACCCCAAACAAGTTAGCTAAACTCAATGGCTTTTCCAATCAAATATAATGACCCTCCTGCCCTACCAGAGGGTCTGGTGTCTTCTTCATTGTTCTCTTTCCCAGACTGATTGGAGGGCATTGCACTTATATCAAAAAAGAAAAAGAAAACCCCACCGCCATCGAACCAATTCTGACTCACGGTGCTCCTAAGGAACGGAGTAGAACTGCCCCTTTGCTGTTCAGGACTATAACCTTTCAGGGGAGCAGAATGCCCCATTTTTTCTCCTCATGGAATGACTGGTCAGAAGTCCCATCAGTAACCCAAAATAACCTCCAGGCTGCTTGGAAGACATATGAAAAAGAAAGCCACGCTCACTGCCACTGAGTCCATCCCATTTCAGCCACCCCTTCACATAGAGTCCAACTGCTCCTGTGTGAGTCCATGGCTGTCAGTCAATTCAGAAACAAACTGTCACATGCTTGCCCCATGGGGAGCAACTGATGCGTTTGAACTACCATCTTTCTGGTTCATAGTAGGCATGATTTTTTATTTAATTTTAAGTGCTGCACCATCAAGGTAGTTATGAAATGAATCATAAAATCTAAGCTCTTAAGTGCTGGAAAGTCAGCTTCCTAACTCACTTTGGAATAGGATTAGCATCAGAGCCTATTTATGTAGATATGTTTCCCAGATGCTGTTGCCTGGGACTGAAATGTGCCATCCCTGCTTCCTGCCCTCAACTTCCTTGTGCCTGGTGAACTCCTCTTCATCCTTCAAAGCAATTTCTTGGAGGATCCCAAACCTGGGATGCTGAAACCTCTGGAGTCAGTCAGTTTAGCTGTGATTCCTGGCATAAGCTTCATGACCTTGAAACATTCATGACTCGGCTGTTCTGCAACTCAGCCTCCTCATCTGTGAAGCAGGTTTTCATGAGGATTGGGTGGGTCCATCTGCATCATATGGTGATTACTCCCGCAAATGCCAGGTGTTAATTATTTGTTAGATACAACAGTTCCTTAATTGCATTCCCTTTGTGCAACTCATAGAAAGAAGATAAGACTTCTGTCTGTATCTTTGTACCTTACAGGTTTACAAGGCATAGGCTTTAAAGTTGGTGAGTAAGCAATAAACACTTGAAGATTTTGAATAAACTGAAACTAGCCTATGCCTTGGCAGGGAAATGAGGTCAACTCCTTTCTTCTTCTTTGGAGAGGCCCTGCCACCTTTCCATGACTATTAGAGTTAGCCATTGGGAAATTCCGCATCATGTGGTCCACGTTGCTAGGAATGCATTAGAGACATGGAATCATCTCCAGAAGTCTCTAAGTGGCACAAATGCTTAGTACATCCCACTGTTAACTGACAGGTTGCAAGTTCAACTATACCCAGAGACACCTGGGAGAAAGGGCTGGCAATTTCCTTCTGAAACAGAGTTACACTTGGAATTGAACTGAACTACAAGACAACTGTTTGGCGGGAAGTCTTTACCACATGTCCTGAAGCAATTACAAGTCTCCTCTTGGGCCAACTGTCTTTCTGTTTTCAGTGTAACTTTTGCCCATAAGACTGTTATTTTTTCCTTTTCTTGTTATTTTGAGCAAATTGAAATCATGCTTAATGCATTTCATTTTCTGAATGAATGCTGCCTCCTGCCCTGCAACATAGGTGCCCTGGAGAGAAGGGACATTTGGGAACACCACTTTCTTACAAGACTCACATTGATCTGAAGAATCTGCTTCCCCCAACTTTTTACCACATTTGAAAAAGTTGTACAAAATGTTTCCCCAGTTTCTGATCTGAATGATGTCACTCCCCAAGAACCCAAGTATTCACAGAGAAATCATAATAAAAAAATGCACTTCTAGGCCACAAAAACACAGTATCAAACGAAAGCTGCTTGGCTGTTTCTAGAAAATTAATTGGCTCAATACTGAGATGCTGGCTTTCAGCTTTTTAGCCTTCTGCACATGAAGGTGGTGTCGAGAAAAGTATCAAGGACATACTAGTCTAGCCGGTATTTGAGTAGAACAAAATCAGTGTTAGTGATCAACACAGACAAGGTTTGGGAAACTCCGGGTCAGAGAATGTTCTGGGAGGTCAATGAGCTATTTAACAAGAAAGAAAGGGGTGTTAAGTGCTGGGGCTAGGATTTCACCACTAATCTTTCCTCTCCCCTGTGTCTGCCTGAGGACAAGCCAACCATCACACCACACATTTCTATTTGGTGGTCTTGAAGGCGAGCCACCATCGTGGCTACTTTTGTAAACAAAAGTAATAGGTGGGTCCTTGGGGTAGCTTTACCCCCTCCACCGCCCCCCCCCACTCTCTCTGTGCTGCAGCAGGGTCCCCAGGGGATGCAAAGGGTTTGTGTGCCCAGATGCCAAATAAAATGCTGGTGGTTCGAGGCCATGCAGGGTGCCTTGAAACAAAGGATTGTCCATCTGTTTCAAAGAAGGCCACCTCTGAGAAGGCTGGACACGGTTCCACTCGGACATGCTGGGGTCACCAGGAGTCAGAGGTGATTCAATAACGAACAGTGGGGACATGACTTACAGTCACCTCGGTGGTTCTGGGTGACAAGAGGTCTTCCGACGCTGATCTGAGGAGCCTTCTCTGGGTGGATTCTCAGTACCGCACCCATGATGGCATTGATCACAGGGCTATGTGCTTTGTTTTGTTTTCTACATCCACCTGCTTCTCTCACCCCTGGCTGCAGAGGGGCGCTTCACAGACTAATTACCCGGAGTCAATATATCTTCTTTCCAAAATGATGACTGTGTCCACTTTTTTTGTTAATAACATAGTTCACGGGCCATACTGGTCAAGCGATCAATTAACTCTCTCCTAATGTGATGGCTGCAACTGCTTCTCTTTGGTGTGGTAGGTGATATGTAAGCAGCATTGGTGGTTTCTTGGGTCTTAGCTATTCTCATTAAAAACTGTCTATGCAAAGAATTACACACAAGCGAGGTTTCAGGTCCACCCTGGGGCCTTCCTAGTCCTGCAATGGTATTTCCAGTTTCCTGTATTCCCAGGACTACCCTTCAACTCCAATCATAGTTTACAGTGCGACTCTTAGAAAGGTTATTCTTGACATGCGAGGTCTTTTGCAGGTAGTTGTTACTAATCCTGATTCCTAGTGGAGCAGTACACCTCTTGGGTTACATCAGCACAAGCATTTCTGAAGTGCATAGTTGTGTTAGTCCAGGTAGACTAGCGAAACAAAATCAGAGAGACTCATATGTGGGTAAGAGAGAATTTTATATACAAGAACAATTGAATATTAAGAAAACATCTCAGCCCAGTCTAGATCATTCCATAAGTCCTATATTAGCTCATATGGTCGATACCAATCTATAAAATCCTCTTCAGACTCTCAAAACACATGCAATGATGCCGAATGCAAAAAGATAACAGGCCAGTGGGTTAAAAGTCTTGTAGATACAGTGGCACTGTAAGCATCTCAGTGCTGACAGGTGCCTCCATGTGGCTTCTCTAGGTCTGGAGTTCTGGCTACATCAGAGTAGGTCCATGTGGCTTCTCCTCAGGGATGTCTCACAGGGAGTCAGCCTTGTCAGTAGGGAATCTCCAAGGAATTGAGAAGAGGAAGGGAGAGGGAGAGAGAGGGGAGAAAGAGAGAGAGAGAGAGAGAGAGAATCTTCTGTCTCCAAGGAAGAAATCCAGGAATTTCCAGAATTCTCAGGAGAAGACCTTGCCCACACAGAGACTTCATTGACTGTGATCCAATTGACAGACTAGATGCCACCTCTTTACTCTCAATCTTCTCAAATCCCAAATTGACACCAGACCATGTAGCGACCACACTACTTTGTGCCACAGAGACAGGCTGGGAGGTGTGCTGAACTGAGAGAGACTCGGCTCTTGAAAGGTGGACTCTCGGCTAAAGGAGTCCTGTATTTTCCCCTCTCCTGCCAACTTCCTGCTGTCCTTTAATGGTAGAGTCCCAGGACAAAGTGAGAAATAAAGGCACATTCTGCATTCTCTGCTACCTCTCCCAACTATTCCTCAGGTCTTTCACACCCCACACGAGCTCCTCTAGCCCCCCTCCTCCTCTAATAATTGATGTCACTTATTTCTAACCAGTCGCCATGGAGTCAGTCCCAATTCACGACAACCCCATTGCACGGGAATACAGTGGAACATGGAAGGGTTTTCAAAGCTGGACATTGTGGAAGTAAATCACCAGACCTTTCTGCTGAAGCGCTGCTGGGTGGACTCAAACCTCCACCCTTTTGGTTAGCAGTCAACATGCTGACCATGACACCATCCAGGTAAGTGAATTCCATTCGTATTTGGGTTTCTTATGTTGTGACCACACAATTTTTAGGCTGTGTTAGTGGAAGGAAGGTTTGCTAAGAACCTAAAAATCATCTTTCACATTTTATTGACACAGAAGGCTAGCTTTAGGGAGCAGGATGAGAAAATAATCTTTTTTTATTGTGGTTAGAAAACCTCCTCTTGAGGTTCAACTCTGCCATTAACTAGTGGGATAAATCTGCAGAACTTGGTTACCTTTTCTCAGGCTCACTATAAAACAGCTTCACTCCAGACCAGATGTCCTCAAACTGTGGCCTGTGGGCCACATGCAGCCCGCAGAAGACATTTATCCGGCCACCAGGTGTTTTTGCCACCACTGCCTGTTCTGCTTAGCAACCAACTCATCCCGGGCCTGCAGTGAATTTGTTAAAAAAAAAATTTTTTTTTAACTATAGTCCGGACCTCCAACAATCTGAGGGACAGTGAACTGGCCCCCTGTTTTAAAAGTTTGAGGATCCCTGCTCTGGACTGCAGGGTTGCTGTCCCTGGCTAACATGGAGATATGTTCCCACTTTCCCTGAGCAATCCAAGAAGCAACATTTCTAAAACTGTTCTGGAAATGGCCAAGCGCTATTCAAACTGCCGAGATGCAGTCGCCGGGTACCACCTGCATCAAGAGGCAAGAATCTAAGCCACTTCCACTGAGCTGATTCTGACCCACGGAGAACCTATAGGATGCAGAATGAATGGCCTTGAAGGGTATCGAGGGCCACTGCCTGCTAAGGATTATCACCAGTCACTCTGACAAAGATGCAGGCATCTGCTACCATGAAGATTGACAGTCTCAGAAACACCCTCTGGGGTCATTAAGAGTCAGAGTGAACTCTGTGGAGGTGAGTTTGGTTGGGGTGTGATCTTTAAAAAGGCAGACTGCTCCATGGTTCTCCCAGGGAGTGGCTGGTGGGGTCACCTCCTCAGTCTTGGGGTGAGTGACCAGGCATGCAGCACTGAGCCAGCAAGGCACCTTCCCACCTGGGTCAGAGAACCCTTTATTCTGGAAAACCCAGCCCTTCTGCTTAGCTGTCAGGGTTACCTTTGTTCTCTACTCCCTTCTCTTGGTTCTTCAAATTCCCACATTCACAAGGTAAGGGCCTAAAGAGCCTGCTTTTTTTTTTTTTGGGGGGGGGGGCGGAGTCAATAAAATCTAACATAAAAGGTAGAAAATACTCACCTCCCTGCTCCCCCAAAATGCAAGCATTGTCTAGCCCAGTTCACGTACCCACTGTGGTCCTTGGGAGCTAAGCATATTAGCATAATGAGGTCCCCAAACATTCTAAGTAAGATCATTATTCCATGACCGGGCACCTACCTCCTCTGTGGCCCCAGGTTTCTGTGGAGGAAGCTTGATGAGTTGTTAAAAATTGCATGTGCAGGGGTTTGCTTTTTTAATAAAAATTGTTAAGAATCTATAACGTTTGAGACTGCAGCACGCGGGCTTGGCGGTTCAAATCCAGTGGCAGATCTCAGGAGCAGCGCTGGGCAGCTCCCACGACCACCAGAGGGCAGTGATGCCTCCCCGCCCCCCAAAAAAAGAATCTATAACTTTTATCAGGGTTTCCAAGGAGCCTTTTACCCTAGAAGGTTAAAAAATATGCTGATTCTCAGATATATTTTAAAGATTATAGCAATGACATGGATCAGATTGCTCTACGGCCAAGTGAGAGAAGCACAAATAGACTTCAAATCTTAGATCCCAATTTAGTCAATAAATTGTCACAATATAAAACCATTCTCAGTCTTCTTTTTTATTTAAAGTGCTTTCTTATACATATATTTATTGGTTCTTTTAAAAGTTAGACAAGAAAAAAAAAGTATAGGTATCTCCCAGAATTCTCCTAGGAAGTGCACCCCAACAAAAAAAATTGAAAACAGGTGAACAACACAAGCCTGGTCCCAATCCTATGTCTACAGAGAATGGTATAGATACACTAAATTGAGTATTCAATTATCTTCACAATTAAATTGTTCTAAGTGATGTCTTATATTACTAATAAACAGTCACAAATCCAGATTATGATGAAGAGTACATCATAGTACCACAGAAGATTTTAGTACTATGATTCTGAATGCCCTAAATGTAATTTAATGCACTATAAGGCATAAGTCTTTCAAATTAGTAAAATCAAAAGTGTATGTCAGAGATTGGTTCTGTTCACAAAGTTCCTGTTTTGCAGCACTGACACTATCTAAAAGAATGGAATAACTAGATGGCCAGGAAGGAAGGGCCTGTGGTCCTGATCCTACTATAAGTTTGTTACTCTACTCTCTCTTCAAATTCAGCTCACTCTTTTCCTATTCTCTCACTTGTTAACTTCTCCAAAGAGTTCAGACCACTCAGGGTTCCCATTATACACTCACTGGCTATAATATCTTCACCAAAAAATGTGAAGAAGCATGGCACAATAGATGTATTTATGTATTATGAGAAATGATGTATGAGCCCCCAATAAAATGATTAAACATGGGGGAAAAAGTTAGACTAGATATATTTAGCTACTAATATTATTCATGTATGTCATCTTCAGAGACTAGAGCCTGCTACTACCACTACCGATATTAGGCTATGTGTTGGACTGCTAAGTACCAGGTGAACAGTTAGAATCACTGGGCATCATTTTGATGGCAGTGAACATGACTCACACTACCCTAGACTGCAAGCTGAGCACGATGGAAAATGAGGCTTTATCTGACACCTCCTGTTGTGTTAGAGGAACAAACCCAGTGATGCTCATATATTTATAGGAAAAAAACTTAATATCAAAAGCAAGGTGATATCAAGAAAATATCCCAGCCCCATCCATCTTAAGTTCATGAGTCCCATGTTGGCAGGGGCCCTCCCTAGACTCATATAGCCAAATGGATCAAGCTAAAGGGGAAGAGAGAGAAGTGCTGCTGTGTATTTTATAGAAAAGGCTACACCATCCAGGAGACATCATGCTGGGACTGATTGATAGGTCTGTGATAGGCTTGACTCCACCCCTACCTCCACAGAGGTGTGTGCTGACATAAAATTTAACCTCCACACTGGTCACTGACTTTCCCATATATCCTCCATTTTCCCACCATTTGGTTTTCTTCTCACAACTAAACTGTGTGTGTGCTTTGCATATACAATGGGCTAAAGTGTAAGAACAATTGGGAAGCCTGGGCAGTGTTTCGATCAGTTGTAAGGAAGACCTTGTCTTTCTGTGCAGAGGCTGGTGGACGTGACTTTCACATCTGTGGTGAGCAGCCCAAGGCATAACCTACTGTGCCACTGGCGAGTTGTAGATAGCTCTATATCCTTTGATAGTTTTGATGGTGTTCCAGGGCACCGCTGACCCATGCCATACTAGTGCCAATCGCCTAATACACATGGGAAAGTTAAAACGTCCAATAGAGAAGACTGGAGAGGAATCTGTGCATTTGAATGGTGGTGCTGGGACAGAAGATGGGAGGTCCCACGGACTGCCGAAAGAACCAAGAAATCGGCTTGGAAGAGATAGAACTTCTGAAGACAGCTCCTCAGAAGCAGGCCTGACACGACCTCATCTCACACGCTTTGTACATGTTCTGAGGGGAGACGAGGCCCTGGAAAAAAGACAGAAAGGACAGGCAGGGGAGGGGCAGCCAAAAAGAGGAAGACCGTCGAGGATGAGATGGACCAATACAATGGCTACAAAAAAGACTCGAATGCAGGAACAGTGGTGTGGGGGGCTCAGGACCAGGCAGCATCTCTTTCTGTTGTCCCATATGTTGCTCTGAGTTGGACCTGATTTGGTGGCACCTAATGACAATGGAGTGGTTTTAATTGCCACGATCCCCCAAGCCCCTGTCTGTCTCCGGGTCTCCATTTCTTTCTCTTGTTTGTATCAACGGTTCCATAGAACTCCAATGACTTTTCTAATTTATATTACCCTGAATATGGCAAAGCTTTTATTTGTATTTGTCCAAAGTAACCTATTTAAGGGGGGGGTCCTTAAATTCAAGTCCTTCCATAAACTTTTATGTGTTAGGACATTTGCTTAAATATTTTGTTTGAAAAACACTAAGCATCTGACCTATTCTGAAGCAAACGGTGGATCTGCTGTTATTCTCAGAAAGGGTCTAATGAATTATAAATTATTTTCTGGATCCCTTCCGAGCCTTCATGCCTATCCTTTATGTTAAAATCATGAAGACATTGTCACGCACACACAGCGCTGATGAAGGAGGTGCTATGTTTGCCTGTGCCTCCTTCATTTATTTGTAGGGAGAGTGATCACGAGGACTGCTCACTGCTCACCAACCATTTTGACTGTGTCTCCCTTTTTGACCCTTGTGAAAGTTACATAATCTGGTGTCAATTTGGGACTTGAGATGACTGAGTGAAGGGGTGGAGTCTAGTCTGTCAATCAGATCCTAGCCAATAAAACCTCTGTGTGGGCATGATCTCCTGAGATTCTGAGAATTCCTAGTTTTCCTTGATTCTCACTCCCTTAGAGATGCTCTACTGACAAGACACTTGGCTCTATGCCCTGGGAGCTGGAGAAGTCACATGGCCCTACCCTGATGTAGACAGGCTGTTGGAGCCAGAGAAGCCATGTGGAGACCCCTGCCAGCACTGAGATCCTTAAACGCCATTAGATCCACGAGACTGCCAAGCCACCGGCCTGTGATCCTCGTGCATTTGGCATCATTGCATATATTTCATAAGTCTGAAAAGGACTTTACAGATTGGTATTGGACATATGGGCTAATGTTGGACTTACAGACTTGATCTGAACAGAGCTGGGATATTTTCTCAATCCTCAATTGCTCTTGTATATAAACATCTTTCTCCTATCCATGAGTGTCTATGGATTTGTTTCTCGAGTCTACCCAGACTAACACAGTCCTTTAGGCTCAGCTAGGCCTTTTGACTAATTTTGACCCATCGCTTGTAAATGGAAGGGATAGGTGGCCAGGGTGTTTATTCTTCCAAACTCTCTTTCCCTTTACTATAGCAAATGACTGTTCCACAGAGTGGCTTCTCCGGAGTAAGGCTGGCGATGACCCTGGAGCAGGGCATCTGGACATCTGTTGTATATTCTGGAGTCACTCAGCCTCAGTATGACTCCTTCTCAGTCCCTTAAATTCTCACTCTAAAACTTCAGGCACAAACCATGCACTTCCCTTAGAGGATCATCTTCTGGTTTTAGCCTAAAGGCAAAAATCCCCACTGCCTGCAACTTTAAGACAGAACTCTAACAGGGAAGCTCTTTTAAAGGATTATCCTGGTAACCGGTTCTCCTTACCCATTGTGTTTAATGACTTTGAACTTAAGAGTTATTCAGTGACTGCTGGGGACATCCCATGATTACTTCTGGTATCCTGGGTTACGGTTTCTCTATCTGATCACATATGTTTTCTGTATTCTAGGAATTCTTCAGCGTTTTTGACCAACAGATGTTTTCCAGCACTGTCATGCTTTCATTAAAAAGAAAAATCTTTGCTGTCATTCCAAAGGGATCATAGAAGGCAGAGGTAGTAGCAGTCTCTGTTTTGTACGTGGCTGTTTTTAACTGAAAGGTAAATGCCCAAGTTTAAATGAGAGTTATCTCAAGGAAGACTTTCTGATGGAAAGAAAAATCAGATTGATTCCAAGTTGGTTGAGTCAAAGGACAGTCAGCGTACGAGAAAAAGTAAATCAGTTCTCTCCCTTGGGCCTTGCCTGCACCCTTAATAAACAATTGTGCTTAGGTTTTAGAAGCATGATTTAGAAGGAAAGGGAAAAGTCAGAAAGGCCTAAAAGGATGTAATAAAGATGACTCGAAGCTTGAGTAACAGGGTATTTGAGGAGAAGTAAATGAAATTAAGGCTATTTATTTTAGCCAAATAAAATTTCACAGTGTCCTAATATAGTCAGGTTTCAAGTGCATGAAGTGCTAATGTGCAGATCAGATTTTCTGTATCTCTGCTAGGTCCAAAATAAGTAGAAACTGAGTTTAGCTGTTTTGTTTTGTTTTTTTAAAGAGCATTAGGTAAGAAAATACAAAAAGACTTCTGAATGCTTAGGATTTTAAAATGTTGGAGGAATACCCAAGGAAGAGCAGTTCTTAGAAAAAATATTGGAAGCTCTGAGAGAGATTTGACACAATGGTCAGTAGATCATGAGACTGTCAGTGAAGCTGTAAGAAAGCATCTCCTGCCATCATCCTTGTGACATGATATACTTCAGGACAACTTTGAAGTCATAATGCATTGTGTTGCAATATTTATGTCCTCTATTGATAAGCTTGCCCACTTATTACCACTGAGTTGATTCTCACTCACACTAAGACAGAGTAGACCTGTCCCTGTGGCTTTTCCAAGACCTTCGCTCAGTGGTTCTCAACCTTCCTAACGCTGCACCCCTTTCATACAGTTCCTCATGTCATGTCGTGGGAACCCCAAAACCATAAAATTATTTTTGTTGCTACTTTATAACTATAAACATGTTACTGTTATGAATCAGGCGCCTCCTGTGAAAGGGTCGTTCAATGCCCAGAGGTTGAGAGCTGCGGCCTTAGCTCTTTCTGGAAGGAGAAAGCCGCATCTTCCTCCTGCCGAGCAGTTGGGGTTTTCAAAGGGCTGATGTCTCCGTTAGCAGACCAATACGTAACCACGACGCCACCAGGGCTCCGAGCCTGGCCTAGAGGGATAGTCACAGTGGCTGCAGCACTGGGCTCACTTCTAACAACCATTGTACAGCTGCTGCAGGCCGCTTCCCTCCTGTCGTCCGAAGGGTTGCTCTGTTCACAACCGACTCTGTAGTGCCTAATCAACAACAACGAACAAGCTCATATTTCATCTTGCCACCAGGAGCTCAAGCCTTCTTTGAGTGTTTTCTTCTTCTGATACATTCTTCCCTACCAGTGCTTCCCCAGCAATATTTGACAGGAAACCTTTCTAGTTATAAACCCAAAGCTGCTTATTGTTCTCTAATTCAATTCCCGCCAGTGATCCTTTTCTTCCTTCTTTCTTATTCTGGTACCATTGCCCAACATGGAAAAGCAGGAGAGAACCTCATTTTTAGGAAGGTCTATTTATTTTAGTCAAAATTTCAGAATGCCCTAATATAGTCGGCTTTCAAATGCATAAAGTGCTAATGTGCAGATCACTTTTTTTGTGTGTGTTTCTACGAAGGCCAAAATAAGTCAATTATGATTTTAAATGAGGAAAATTAGCTTTTGGTGAAAAATGCAAAAATATCTTTCTGACGACTAAGGTTTCCATGAGGCAGCGACTCGTGGCTCTGTCTTTGTGTCCTTGTGAGTGTCACACGGATCTTGAAGTCAGAGGCAGGTTCTTGACTTAATCTGCTGGTTTAGAGGACCTGGCATTTGTTTGGAGTTGGGTACAGGGTGTTGCACATCTGTCTTCTTTGCCTGCATATGGGAAGCAAAACCATAGTATGTTGGAATAACAATTCATTTTTATCTGAATGCCTACAACTTGGTGAGGGAATACATGAATTGGGTTTACCCAGAGGGATACAAAAGCCTCCTGGAGCCATTAATGCATTCGCATATGTGTTTATTGACCCATTTAGATTAATTAAGAGTTAACCTAAAAAAAAAACAGGATTAACCAAGTGTACAACATTGGGTTGGGGTTGAAAAAAAAAATGAGGAAATGTGAGGGACAGACCTTAGTAGTGGTCACAGGGCATGGTGGTTGACAGGAGATCAGAAGAAAAAGTCAAAGAACAAAGAATTTGTTGTTGTTGTTTGTCTTTAATGTCAGGAAAGGCACAAGCCCATAACTATATTAAGAAATCCACCCAGTGTCAATGAAGGGAATTGACAAGGATGTGGATAGTGCTGGACGCTGGCAGAAACGCCCTGTGCCATTTTCAAGAAGGTTTTAACTTCAAGCCCTGTCTAACAACTTTGGATTCTGGGTCCAACAATTGGTCCAGTGCTAAACGAAAGAAATTAATAAATGCTTTAGAACCCTTTGACCGAAGGGCTGGCAATAATAGCATCTCCTGAGACTGCTAGAAATAAAGACTCTCTTATCTCCCAGTGAGACACGCGAGTCTCAGAGGTCCCTCAGAGTTGAGAGGTGGGAAATCGACCCTCGAGAACACTATGAAGTTCAGTTCTAATCTGATTCTTTCGTGGGTCACGTGGACAACCAAGTGTAACTGCATGTTAACAAGCTCACAAGGAGATTTCCTCGCACATCAACATTTGAGGAGTCCCTGCCCTAATCAGGTTATGAAGGCTTACAGTGAGGAAGAGTGAGTTTAAAGTCAGCTCCCTAGGTTCAGTGCTGCATTGACCCTCTGCCCTTTCTCTCAGCTACACAATCATCAACCAGTCCCTTCAGGCAGTCCTTGTTCTTGAAAAACATACAATTTTGTTGCGGAAACAAATGAACCCATTAAATGTGTACACGAGAACTTCAAAGAAAAGCAAATCTATGTATAAACCAACATAAATGGGCAAAGTCTTGCTGAAAAGTCAGAACTCGGTTCAGATGTGGATTGTCCAGAAAGCAAAGTAAGCACAGGCTTCTTTGTGCTGATTTTTGCTTTCAATGGATTGTGTGAACAATTTCACATGTTTTTCTCTGCCTGAAATTGTTTGCTACACATTAGCAAGTCAGTTCAAGTAAACTGTAGCTTTCTTTGCTTACTGGGTACACTGTTCCGGCCAAGAACTCCACATTGAAAAGGGGGCTGTGCTTCTGTAGCAAGGTGCTATGGGGTTGGGAGCGGGAGAAATGTCCGTCGTATCTAGCAGCAGTCTTTTCTGTACTGAAAAAGGTAAGCCCATTCCTGCTGTGCTTAGTGGGTAAGTTACCATGGCTCAGACCTGCGCATCAGAATCATCTCCGGACTTATTCAGATGCAATGTGGGACCCCTCTTTCAGAAGTTCTGGTTCAGTCCATCTGGGACGGAGCTGATGCTTTATGATACCTCTCAACATTCTCTCTCCTCCCCACCCACTATGTTAATAATAATAAGCCAGGCAGCATCTTTAGAAAACCTCCGCTCTGTCTTCCATTCAAGTGGGTAGAGGCTGAGTGTGGAAAGGAAGGCAATTTTGTCCTCCAGAGAAGAAGCTGACAATGGCTGGAAACATTCGTATCATAACTGCACAGTGCTACTGACTTCCTGTAGATAGAAGCCAGGAGTGCTGTTAAAAGATCCAAAATGCACAGAACGATCCCCCAACAAGGACGTATCCAGCCCAAACTGTCGATTATGCTCAGGTTGATAAATCTTGCTTCGAAGCAGTGTTGCTTAGGCTTGGCTTCAGTTTGGAAACACATGGGAAGAGTAAGCCTCTTGAGGCCCAGGTTGTTCTAAAGCCAGTCAGATCAAAACTTCTGAGCTGGGGACCCAGGTATATTTACTTATTATGGTTTCTTGGGCGATTCCAATGTGCAGACAATATTGATGACCACACTTCCAAAGGATAGGAGATATGTGCTGACCAGAACCCGTCTCCACTTTCCTCTGTCCTGTTCAGACTCCCTTGAGTTCTAGGTTCTGATTGGATTAAATCAGTAAGAAGTTCCACAGGAGATGTGGGAATAAAGATATATTTGGCTATTTATAAAGGTAAGAAAAACATTGCTACCAGGGTTCTGGTTCATTCACTCATGGATCTATTCCACACAAGACATTATACAACATAGCTGCATGATTAGTAGAAGGATGAAAAACATTCTCTCAGCAATACGCTTGTCTTTGTCTTAAAAAATAATTTTCTTGTGCCACGGGGGGAAAAAGATTTTGAGTTCAGGGCTAATACCAAAACTTTGACAAAACTCAGGTGGACATCTTCCCAAATTGTTGAAACTTTGCAGGGGGTTCATGTTCATGCTGTTCCACATGAAACAACAGCTTTTAGACAAAACAAATGCCTTGGAAGACGACTCCATGCACAGTGGGATGCCCCCACCCCCACCCCACCCCTTCAGCATTACGGGCATGCTTGAGCTCTCTGTCACAGCCACTCTGTCAACCCACCTTGTTGAGGGTCTTCCTCTTTTTCAAAAGTGAGTCAAAAAGAGAAAGCTTCCCCCCAAAAAGCCACTATGGGTGAAGTCCAGAAATCGGTGGAAGAAGATTGTGTATTAATCCTTGATGGGAAAGTTTCTGGCACCGGAATCTCCTTTGGTTCAGCATTTTTTATTTTAAGTGAACATCAAGGCCTTAGCAAACTTTTGACTAATGAATACCAAAAGCATTGTAGGAAGATCAGGGAGCTCAAAGATCTGCTTTTTTTTTTTTTTCAGCCTTTTAAGCCAGATCAAACTGAATAATGTCAATTTTATGGAACGCTTCACAATCAGGGATGAGTTTGGGATGTACCACAAAGCAATAAGTATGGTGAGACAATGTGAGACACCTTTCTTGATTTTAAACCATGGAGCATTCCCTTGTTCTGTTTATACAACTGCCTCTAGAGTCACGAACAGATTGCTTATGAAACCATGAAGTGTTCTAGAATTCTGTTCTTGTCAAGATTATCCATGGTTTGTTATAACCCAGGTAGTCAAATGCCTTGGCATGATCAATAAAACACAAGTAAACATCTTTATGGTATTCTCTTTCAGCCAAGATCCATATGATGTCAGCAGTGATATCCTTTGTTCCACAATCACTTTTGAATCTGGCCTAAACCGCGGGCCACATTTCTTTTAAATTGGTACAAATATGGATTTCTTCCAGTCAACCAAGTAGCTGTCCTCTAAATGTCGCGGCCTACACCAGTGAGTGCTTCCAGTGCTTCATCAGCATGTTGAGACATGTCAGGTGGTGTGCCATCAACTCCTAGAGCCTTGTCTTTGGTCAATGCTTTCAGTGGAGCTTGGACTTCTTGCTTGAGTACCGTTGATTCGTGATCTTCCTCTACCTTCTGAACTGGCGGAATGTCAATGAGTTCTTTTTGTACAGTCACTAGAGTATTCTTCCCATCCTTTTTGGCTTTGTCCCACATGATTTGATGTTTTGCTTATAGAAACTTTCAATACTGCATTGCTCGTTATTCCAGCTCATGGCTTGAATTTTTCTTACAGGTTAAGATATGCTGAGCACGTTCTTCCCTTTTGATTTTCTAACTCCTAGCCTGCACATTTCATTACAGCATTATTCTTTGTCTTCTGAAGCTACTCTCTGAAATGCTCTCTAGCGTCATTGTTTCTTTCATTTGCCTTAGCTACTCCATGATGAAGAACAAGTTTCAGAGTCTCTTCTGATAGCTACTCTGATAATTTTGATAATTTTCTTTCCCCCCTGACTTTTTAAGGATGTTTTCTTCATGTCTCATGCTCTGATGTCATCCCTCGGCTCAGTCGGTCTTCTGTCATGAGTTCACTGTGTCAAAGCTGTTCTTGAGATGTTCAAAAATCAGGTCTGGTATATTAAAGGTCACAATGTACACTCTGTGTATTCCACCTGGAGGAGTCCACGTGTATAGCTACCATTTATGCTATTTAAAATAAGTCATTCGTGAAGAAGTCAGTCTTGAAAAATTCTATCATTCAATCTCCAGCTTCATTTCTATCACCAAGGTCATAGTTTCCAACTACTATTCCTTCTTCTCTGTTTCCAATTTTTGCATTTCAATCATCAATAATTAACTATGCATTTTGATTGCATAGTTGATCAATTTCTGCTGCTCTTCATGAGATTTTCAGGATGGGGAATATGTTCAGAAACATTAGTTTCCCATCTCTATAGTTTTGTTTAATAAGGGTTTTTATTATTTCCCAGTGATACTTTTTGACTTTGTCTTGTGTGTTATTCCTCTCATGTCCTTAGGTGCCATCAAGTTAGTCAGACTCATAGTGATCTCTGCACATGAGAATGAAATGTTGACCAGTGTGATGCGATTCTCACAAAGTTTGAGGCTCTGATTGTAGTTGCCGTGTCGATCCATCCCACTAAACGTTTTCCTCTTTTGCTCGGACTCTATTCCTGTAGACAATTACAGTCTTGGGAACTCACAGAAAGCTTTCCACCCTGTTGAATAGAATTGCTATGGGTCAAAATCAACTTGATGACAGTTAATTTGGTTTGGGTTTATGAAGCATGATGTACTTCTCCAGGAAATATTCCCTCCTGATAATGTGTCTAAAGTACAGTTTCCTTTCTTCTAAAGAGCATTCTAGATGTCCTTCCAGCAGTCTATTATCTATTTAATATTATTTGTCAATACCATAAATCAAAGGTACCAATTCTTCTCATTCTTTCTTATCCACTGCTCAGTTTTCCTGTGCATATGTGTAGCACCACAGTTTTGGTCAGGCTCACTTTACTCTTCAGAATGGCATCTTTTAATATGTTGAGATTTTGTGCAGATTTTCCAAATACAATATATCATTTGATTTATTGACTGCTACCTCCATGTATATTGTCTATGGAGCAACATAGATAGTGTAAATCTTTTTTCTACGTATCCTGATATTGATTATTGTTCTAGTTGTGAGACAGATTTCTTGTTCATGTTGAGATGTAGCTCATGTGGAAGCCTGTAGTCTTTGACTTAATAATCAAAAGTATTTCATGTCTTTTTCCCTTTCCACAAACTAGGTTGTGTCCTAGGCATATTTCGGGTTGTTAATGAGTCTTCTCCAATTCTGATCACCATGTTTATTTCATATAGTCCAGCTTCTCTGATGATTTGTGCAATATACAGACTGAGTTAGTACCTTGTAAGGATCCAACACTGACTCACACCTCTCCTGGTTTTAAATCACACTGTACCCCCTTGCTTTATTTGAACAACTGCCTCTTGGTTTATGCACAGTTTCCATATGAGCACAGTTAAGTGTTCTGGAATTCCCATTCTTTACAATGCTATCCATAATTTGTTATGATCCTCCAGCCGTTACCAAATTCTGGCAGTGAGTTTGTTTTTCTGTGACTACAGCTGTTTGAGGATGACTGTTTATTCATGGTTACAGTTTTCACCTGGGTTCTGGGCACCCCTTTTATTTGGCCCTTCATGCTTTGGATGTTTTTTGCTTGAAGCTATTTTTAGTTGTGGGGAAAATAATTTAACTTTACTTAGAGAATTTACCTGTTTGGGGTTTCTAAGAGATGGTCTCTACAATTTTGGAATTTCGCTCCTGATGGAAGTGTTTTTGAATGACTCCCAGGCTTCATGGCAGTGAAGTAACTCAGATGGGGGCAGGCTTGGTCAGACAGACAACCTTATGATATCAGCTGATCTCAAAGGCTGAGGGATGATTCTGTTAATCCTACTTATAAAAGTCTAATAAAGCCTCAGGTGCAGATGCCTCCTGGTTTCCTGGTTGACAGAGGACATTGACGAGCAGTGGAAGGTCCCAAGCCAAACCCACTGCAGTGGGATCGGCACAGACTTCTGCCTACCTGAGAGGAGAGACTAAAACTAACTCAGAGGGTCTTCTTAGAGAAGCCAATTGTCTCGCCTGTCTCTGTAGGGAGGCTAAGGTGTACAAACTGCTGATCTCTCGGTTAGCATCTGAAGGCTTTAACCACTTGCCGTCAGGGCTCCCATGGAAAGGTAGAAATTACTCTTGGGGGTGGGCATGGAAGCTTCTTACTGTTGGCCCTCTCAGATTTTCCCCTGTGCTTTGCCCTTTGCTTGTCTCCTTTTTGCTATCATAAAATTGCAATCATATATGTAATGTTTTCCATGGGTTCTGTTAGTCCTTTTAGGAGTGGTGGTGGCACCACATGTTAAGTATTGAGCTACCAACCACAAGTTCTATGGGTCATATGCCATAGCTGAGGTCTGCTGCTAGAAAGGTTTACTGTCTCCAAAGCTCTAAGGAGCAGTCTACTCTATTCTACATGGCCAATAAGAGTTAGAATCTACTCAGTGGAAGTCGGTTCGTGTGTGTGTGTGTGTGTGTGTGTGTGTGCATGTGCCAGAAGTGCACACTTTGGTACATAATCAAACCTGAGGGGCTTGTAGGAGTCAGGAAGTCAGAAGTGAGTAGGGTCTGATGAACTCCAAAAGTATGATTGGTGTCCCAAACGAGGAGAGGGAGTTCCCAAAGTTAAAGCCAGCATGTCAGCAGCAATTGTGTCATCAGAACTCCCGAGCTTCCAGTTGGTATCTGAAGTCTCAACCTGACTTAGCAGCTGGTGAACCATGTCCTGACCTTGTGAAATCTGACTAGTTCAAGTTCCATGGGTCAGTAAACCCAGTTTCCTGAATTAAGTGTTCAGAGGCACCCTACTCTACGTGCTAGCCTCCTGCACAAAAGCGCAACCTTCACTTGCCCTGTGGGGTGGGAAGTCCATCACTGGTTCGTGCTCTGGCTCCTGGTTCTGTGGGGGCTCCTCTGATGGTCTAGCTATCTTCTGGAGCCAGGAGGGTCCCTGAGCAGGAACTGTGGGTGCACAGGACACACACTCCACTCCTGCCTCTTGCTGGTAATCAGATCCCTCCTCCTGGGAATCTTGTTTGCAATTACTTCCAGGTCAATCCTATCATTCCCTCTCCCCACCTTCTTACCAGACCCAGGAAGGGAAAGGTCATGTCATGGGAATTAGAGACTTTGACGCTAAGAGCCACACTCAATAATCATTCACTCTCTTCTGTGTTGGTCTTTCTGCTCCTGTGAAGATCTACCACAGTCCACTGGATGGCAGTGGATTAGAGGACACTCCGTCACCCACCCATCCGTTTGCTGCACGGTGGTGGCTTGTGTGCAGCTCTGCCACCAATATGTTACCTACATATGGTGGGTAGGCTTCAGCAGAATTTCCAGCCTAAGATAGATGGGCGTGGGAGGTAGGGGGAGGGAGTCTGGCATTCTACTTCCAAAAATTTGCCTTGGAGATTATAACACAACATTGCCTGAGTGCTTTGCTTTGGACAGGTCATCAGATAGGATCGATCCCTGGAGGAAGCGATTGTGTTTGGTGAAGAAGGCGGCCGCTAATGGCATGGCAATCCCCTAGTGGGACAGTTTGGCTGAGGAGTTACAAGGTTGAACCGATTGGCCATCCTGAGGACAGGGCATAATTGTATTCTGCCGTACATGAATGAGGTCATGAGCAGAGTTGCGTCAATGAGAGCTACAGATCTTCTGATGGATCCATTAATGTCAGTGGTGATCAAAATACAAGTGCTTCAAGCCACGTTCCTGGGTCCCCGTGGGTTGTTCCTGGACTTGTCAGAAACCCCTTGAAATCACAAACAACTTTGAACGCTTTCCTAAATAAAGGATTTAGACAATTTTACCTGATTCTCAAGAAACTTTGACCCAAAGAAGATGAAAAACCACTGTTCTAAAAGAGGGATTCATTTAGAAAGTACTTTATGGTACCTCATGAATGCCAGGGATCAGCTAAGGGAAGCAATGAGGACAAAGAAGTTTGGCTGGAGAGAACAGAATTTTTGTCTAGATCTGAGTGAGAACTGTGTTAAAAATAGAGAGAAAGAGTAATAAAAAGCTGAGCGAAACCCGTCACTTTTAATTCAGCCGAAGTAAGTCTCTGGGGAATCCCATTTACGGGATGCTACCAGGAGAACCATTTAGCCAGTGAACTGAATTCCGAGTGAATTCAACCTGAAGATGCTGAACTCAAGAGCGACTAAAAATAGGCTGCGGTGGGAAGAGTAACAATTGCAGATATGAGGACAAAAAGCAATTCTAAGTGGAAAAAAACTATTCTAATTTCCCAAACCTGGAAAGTTATCAGAGTTAAGCATATAACTGGTACTCTGGCAGCTGCCTGAATCTTCTTTGAAGGTGACCGGGAGAAATTTCAATGCTATAGCTGCGAGAGCCGAGGAGGCAGCCATAGCCACCTGCTTCCCCAAGTGCCCCATGGTGGTACACGTAGTCCAGGTTAGGGTCAAGCATGGGCAGGAGCTATGAATCTCTGTTGATGAAATAGTATTAAATAGTCAAATGTGAGAATATATTTTAAATAGATGTTTTCAAGTATTTGAGAATTGCCCTAGTGGAAGTCTATAATTTATTTGACAAAATATATTCGGATATGCCATATGATTATAAAATAAACAAATACTGCTGGTTTATAAGAAAAGACTTAACTTTTGCTAATAAATGTTACATTTTGAGGAAAAAACAATAAGGCATTTATGAGTTAAACTGAACAAGTTTTCCTTCCAAAATCCCTTAAATGAAATCTTAACTGAAACCCCCTTTTTCAATCCAGTTCATCTCTTCCACACCACTGTAGTCAATGGGCACTGTCCCGGTTTTACCACGTTGGTGCTACTTTTGAAACAAGACCACAAGTACTTTCTGATTTTAGAAGGGTTGGATTTTTCCCTTGGAACCATCTTTCCAACCAAGTCTTTAAACCTAGGTACATAGATAAAAGATTATTGAGAAAAATGATGGATGAGTGAATGGGAATTTCCCTACTGTCTTTAGGGTCAGATCTGATCAGGTCTGTCAAGATAAATTCTGTGGGCCTCTTTATTAGGTGTAATAGGAATATAAGCCTTTGCTAAACTATTTTTCCTAGTCTTCTACCCAGTATGACCTTCCAAGACAATATATTGCATCCAGAAGTCACCTCCTCTGAATTCTGGATCATTAAATGAGGACATTCTCTTTGGGACACCAAAAATTTCCCTCCTGGGGTTCAGTCTTCTCCATACAGCTGTATTGTTCAGCAACTTCATGCCGAATGGTCAAAGACAGAAGCAACCTTGATGAGAATGGACAAATTGGGGTGTGAAGTGAAATAGCATCCAGTGACGAAAAGGAACAAACTGCAGAGATATACACCACGGATGAAGCTCAAAAGCACATTGGTGAATGCAATCAACTCCAATAGGTGAAATCATCATAAACAGGGAGGTGGAAACTGTGAAATATTTCTTTTCACCTGGATCCACCATCACCGCCCATGGAAGAAGCAGTCATGAAATCAAGCAACCTGTTCCCCTGAGCAGATCTGTAACAAAAAACCTTTTAAAAATATTAAAGATAAAAAATACCACTTTGAAGACTGAGGCTGGTCTGACCCAAGTTTGGGGGTTTTCAATCACCTCCTGTACATGTAAAGGCTGGGCAAGAAGGAAGACCCCAGAGGAAGTGATGCGCTTGATGCATGGTGTGGGTGGAGCCTATTGACATCCCCTGAATGGCCAGAAGGACAAACAAGCCTGTGTTGGAAGAAATAGAGGCAGGTTGCTCCTGAGAAGTGCGGATGCCATGAGTACATACCATGTGCTTTCAGCATGGTGTCAGGTGGGATCAGCTTGGTAAAAGAGAGGGGTCGGAGAAAAAGAAGAGGACCCTTAATGAGATAGATTGATAGTGGCTGCAACAATTGGCTTAAATAGAACAATAGTGTGATGCTAGCATAGGAACAGCCAGTGTAAACAGCTGGTGCATAACTGTTGTATATAAAGTTGCTGTGAGTTGGAAATACTCAAGGGCACCTAGAACAGCAAAGAAAATACACTAGATGAAATTGAAGCTATGACGAATTCTGTAATGGGAGCAATTCAAGTGCTCTAAGGGAGGCCAGTGCTTGTCTAGGAAGGGACCAAGTCCAAAGCAGAAGAAATTGCTGGCAGTGATAAAATTTTCTGTTTTGATTGTGGTGATGGTAGTATTGCATTTGTCAAAATTTATCTAAGTGTATAGTTAAAAGGATTCTGTTTTATTATGACTAAGCCACATGTCAATAAAGCCCTGCTTTTAATACATCAGTTCTTATTAACTAAGAAACCATAACAATAACCTAATCCCCAAGTTTTTGTGATTTGAGGAGATTTTAAAGATTTTGTTGAAAACTGAAATGAAAAGATAATGGAATGTTTCACCAAATTCTGTGAACCCCCCTAATCCATGTGCACTGGAACGGAGTATGACAAATTGTTCCCTCACAATGAGAAAGATATTCAAAAGGCTTCTTCCATTCATGAACTGACACAATTTCCCACAATACCATTAAAAAAACTAAATCACTCTTTCGCTTTGGGACTTTCTGACTATGCCACTACATTTCACACAACTACACTAAAGAATAGAATAATGTGTACTTAAATTGGTTGGGTTACCAGAGAGCAAAATTTATCTCATGACATTATTTATAATAGTTCCTCAGTAAATAGAGTAGAGCATTTCAAAATTACTTCTTTTGTATTTCAAAAGAAGTACTCTATTATGTTGAATGGTCATTTCTATATCAAGCCAAGCTTATGAGAAGCCCCAAGGTGTCACCTCAGTCTTCATTTCTATAGCCGGTAGTAGGTTGCTATACAAAATTACTTACTACATTTAAAAATGTGCAGTGCATAAAACTGTTCAAGTTCTATTGACAATTTTGTGCCAGTGAAACATATGAGACCAACGAGAAAACATTCTCTTTAAATCATATGGAAGTTTTTGAAAAATAGCTATTGAGAGAAAACATAGCATTCAATATTGTAGAAAAATGCATAACTCAACAATACATATATACCCTTGTGTTTTAAAAATTAGTCTCTATGGAGAAAATAGTACTGACTTGAAAAAGTATGCCGTTTCCTTGACATATCCTGAGTAGAATGCTTAATCAAAAGGCATCTTCTTCTAGGGTTTGAAGCGTTAAGTCTAAGAATGTTCTTTCCTTGAATCTTTGATGAAAAAAATAGCAGTTTGACAAAAGGATTTCATTATGGAAAGGTGAGGAGGTGGCAGAGAGAGGGGAGAGAACTATAACCCCAGGCCAGATTTCGGGAGAGTATTCTAGGCTTGGTTGGCAGATAGCTGCAAGGTAATTACCCAAATAGTGTTGAGCTATTTCATGGAGATGAATCTGAGATTTATCACCTAAAAAGTGTGGCCCAATTTGATCAGAAATATGTGATTTGTTTGTTTGTTTGTTTGAGATCTTAAGAAAATTTTACAATGGTATCCATTGACAAGTGAAATTTTTCTATTCATCAGAGGAATGTTCTCTCTAAATCCTTTTTTAAAAATCTCTTTTTTAATTATCTATGAAATCACCAAGGGCATGGCTTGTAGTCCCTCAGAATTCTCCACTACAATAGAGTGATTTACTGAAAAGTTATTTGCCATATTCCATTTCCTCAAAGACCAGCTCCCCTTTATTTCTCTACCACAAAGTGCCCTTAGAATTTTTCATTATTGCAGTGTGAATGAATGCCAGTTGTTACTCCAGGAAAGATCAAACTGAAAACCTCCACAGATGTCCAAGGAGCAGGCATCACGCAGGGAGAGATAGACACTGTGATGTGCTCTCCGGTGACTGAAGGGCTGACTGTGCTCCCTGTCTGGGGAGGGGGAAAAGGTTGCTGTCAAAATGAATGACCCTCTAGGGCATGAAGGAAGGGCAAACATAAATACAAGGATCGTAACCAACACATTTAAAGATATATGATCAGTAAGGATGGGTGAGGATGGTGGCATTTTGCGATAAAACTGCATTTTTCAACTATTTAAAAAAAAGGTTCCCATTTGGCAAAGCCCCAAATGGGCTCTGCCAAGCACTTTTTCTTCTTAATTTTTAAGTACGTATGTATTTCAAGAAAAATTTAATCCATATGTTCCTCTCTCATTTACACAATTTATCAAAATGTTGCTTTGAATGAGCCACTTAATGTCTAAGAAAACTGAAGAGCATGCCTTCCCCTCCCCAATAAAAATTGTTAGCTTTTTTTCCTTTCTGAATTAAGTATGTGTTCTGTATTACTTATAAAGCTAACTGAAAAATATTCGATTCTGCTTTAATATTCAGAACTAAAAGTCTGACAAAATTGAAAATAACAGAAGAGGATAAATTCCCTTATGACACTACATCATCAAGTTTCATTCACATGGTTCCTCTCAATAAAGTGTGAGCTAAAAGATTCCTTCCGAATGCCAAGTTTCTCTTCTCACTTCAAAACCTACACAGGTAACGGGGTCCCAGAGAAGTTGGAGAGCCTCCCAAGACAACAAACTAATTAGTGACAGGACCAAAATATGTGTCTCCCCATTAGAGTGACTTCTTTGTTTTTTTCTAATTTTAATTAGGATTTCAATCTATAATATGGACTATGTCACAGTTTCTCCAGCTATAAACTGAGGATAAATAAAACCTATTTCATAAGAATGAATGAAATTAAAATATTTAAACCTGTTTTGAATATAAAGAAACTTCAATTGAGGCTACAATAGCAGCATCACACTTTTCACTAAAGTAGGAAAAAAAGATGAATTTTTTGTACTTATGGCAAACAGAGAAAACAAAAACACAGGAAAATTACTTAGGATTGATAAGGCATCAAGTGTCTAAGCAATCCAATGACTAGCATGGGTTTACAGAGTCATGGTTCTAAACCCAAATTGTATTTACAAACAACTACATGTGTAAAAAGAAAAGAAAGGCTTCGTAATTTGTGTAAATAATATTGGAAGGTTGTAACATTACTTTCTATCTTGACATCCAGCTTTCTAAAAACAACGTAAGACTACTATAAAGTAACCAGATTTTAAGCGGGACATCATTGACCGGGAGGAGTGGGAGTTCTTGATTAAAATTTTGGTCTCTATGGAGCAACAGAAATGCCCATAGAACACAACAATAGAACACAACAATATCTTTTGTTGTTTTTTGCTTGTTTGTTTGTTTTTTGGGGTATCACTGCTCTCTGGTGGTGGGAGTAGGAGGCCCAGCCCCACTGCTGGAATTGAACCTCCGTCCCAGTGGGCCGCAGTCCCGCGCACAACCACTACGCCACCGGGGCTCAGCCCTTAAAAAAAATTTTTTTTTAGTATTTTAATATATTTATTTAATTTTAAAACGCTGTGGGACTTGGGACAGATTGTTAAAAAGCAAAGCGGGACATCTGGTAACCTTAGACTGTTAGGACAGTATTGGAACCCAATGCCAAACACAGGTCTCAGATCTTAGTTTGAATCATTGCTACCTTATCTGTGACCACGAAGATAGGCTTCTTTTGGAGTTCAAATGAGATGGATTTCCAAGTGGCTTTTTAAGTTTTTCTCGTTTGACTGTAGTTTGAGTAGGCAGACTGGACGGGAAGTGGAGTGGCTTGAGAAGAGGAGAACTATGCCCACAGTCTAGGTTTTGCCTTTAGGGTTTCTCAGAACACCACCTGCTACCTACAGGAGTCAGGCCTGCATGAAGACAAGGCTGGACTTAGTGACCAGACTTGCCTCTGCCGTTCATCTGATGGGCCTACAATGGTCTAATTAGAAAACAGTGAGGTTGGTTTTCCTAGGTATTGTTACTTCATTGTCAGAACTGCTTTCTGCAGCACTTTTCTTTGACAGCCCATGCACTGAATACAAAGCAATTAAGAAAATGGAGAAGGCAGTGACTAAAATGTGGTTCAGAGCTGATCTACATTCAAATTTGGGCTTTCTCCATTTATTAGGGATGCAATATTGGGCAAGTTACTTAACTTCTCTGCGTCTAACTTTGTCCAATCATGAAACCTGGCTCATTTTAGCTACCTCTGAGAATGGCTAAGGTGAAATGAGAGCACCTAAGCAGCCTCGCAGCAGCTGCTCAGTAGGAGAGCATTATTAAACTAGTGGCAGGAAAAAGAAATAATGGATCCACATATCTGAAAGAAGTTTTTGCACAAGGGGAGGTTCCAGTTGTATGAGGAACATAGAGAAAGCTCCCTAAACCTAAGAGATGGTGTTCTGTTATTTACTAAAATATTATCGGTAGAGACTAGAGGAAGCTATGAAACAATGTCGATTGAGTCACTTACTGAAGTTACACTCCCCTGCTCAAGAGTCTCACTGACTACCTTCACAGAGGTTACATTCATATTGCATCATGCATTTGAGTGTTATGCATACAGTACTAGATATTCAAGACAAACATGTAGATAAGTGAAATATCTCATATTTAAATGAAGAATAGAATGTTTTAAGCTTGCTACTAATTAATGGGTCTTTAAGGTTCCCCTGCCCCTAAATGTGAGAGGAAACATGAAACTATGTCCAAAGAGGACAACTCATAAGCTGACATAGCAATTGTAAAACCTGTAATTTTATTCATTCATTTTTGTTTTATTTTTATTTTACTTATTTATTTTTCTCTTTTAAAAATCATTTTATTGGGGGCTCATCCAACTCATCACAACCCATACATACATTCATTGCATCAAGCACATTTGGTGCCCTCATCATTCTCAAAACATTTGCTTTCTCCTTAAGCCCTTGGTATCAGCTCCCCGTTTTAGCCTCCCTCCTTGCTCCCCTCTCCCTCATGAACTCTTGATAATATATAAATTATTATTACTTTGTCATATCTTATACTGTCCAGGGTCTCCCTTCACCCACTTTTCTGTTGTCCATTCTGCAGGGAGGAGATTATATGCAGATCCTGTAATTGGTTCCCCCTTTCTATGCCATGCTCCATCTACCCTCCTGACATCACCACTCTCACCACTGGTCCTAAGGGGCTTGTCTGTCCTATATTCCCTGTGTTTCCAATTCCTATCTGTACCAGTGTATATCCTCTGATCTAGCTAAATCTGTAATGTAGAATTGGGGTCATGACAGTGTGTGTGTAGGGGGAGGAAGCATTTAAGAACTAGAGGAGAGTTGTATGTTTCATTATTGCTGCACTGCACCTTGACTGGCTCCTCTCCTCCCTTCCACCCTTCTGTAACAGGATGTCCAGTTGCCTACATGGGCTTTGGGTCCCTGATCTATATTCTCTCATTCATAATGATATGTTGGTATTTTTTAATTCCTTGAGGCCAGATACCTGATTGCTTCAACACCTCGCAATTACACAGGCAGGTGTGCTTCTTCCATGTGGGTTTTGTTGCTTCTCAGCTAGATGACTCCTTGTTTACCTTCAAGCCTTTAAGATCCTAGATATTATATCTTTTGATAGCTGGGCACCATTGGCTTTCTTCACTATATTTGCTTATGCACCCATTTGTCTTCAGGATTGTGTCAGGAAGGTGAGCATACCGTAATGCCAGAAAAGCTGTATTTTTGTGGGCATCACTGCCCCCTGGTGGGAGTAGGAGGCCCAGCCTTGCTCTTGGAGAGCTGCTGCTGGATTTGAACCGCTAACCCTGCGGGCTGCAGTCCTGCACACAAACACAATGCCACCGGGGCTCAGCCCCAAAACTGTATTTTTATGCAAACATTACACACATCATACATTTTTGCAAACCACACATCTCCTTCATCCATTAGTTTCCTATAGAGGTTTGCATGTCACATGTGTATGTGTTGCTTCAAAGTGTGCCTTAGATGTGGGGAATATGCTAAATTTCCTTGAATAAGGTCTCCATGGATGGAAACTTCTCCCTTATATATTGAAGTTTTAATGGTACATCATGGGTAGTATCATCAGGGTGGTCCAAAGGCAGTCTTAGAAGAAAGGAAGGGTTTTACTTGTAGTCATTGACTATGCAAGGGCACTCAGCAGTGTGGGTCATAATAAATCATGGATAACTTTGGGAAGAATGGGAATTCCAGAACACTTCATTGTGCCCAGGGACACCTGTGCATGGATCAAGAGACAGTTGTGCAAAGAGAACATGAGAATACTGTGTGGTTTAAAATCAGCAAGGTATGCCTCTGGGTTGAATCCTCTCACATATTGGTTCAATCTGTATGCTGAGAGAATCATCAGAGAAGCTGGGTTTATATGAAAAATAATATGGCACCATGATTGGAAAAGGTTTTTTTTTTTTAAAAAAACAACCTGCAATATGCAGATGCCACCACCTTGCTTGCTGACAGTGAAGAGGACTTGAAGGACTTGCTGGTGAAAACCAAGGATTGTAATCTTCAGTATAGATTACAACTCAATATAAAGAAAACCAAAATCCTCACAACTGGACCAAAAATTAACAAGGAGCAAAGACAGAAGTTGTCAAGGATTTTGTCTTATTTGGTTCCACAATCAAATATCATGGAGCAGCTTTCAAGATCAAAAGACACATTCCATTAGGTAAATCTGCTGCATAAGATCTCTGTAGAGTATTGAAGAGCAAGGAATAAGGTGTGCCTAGTCTTAGCCCTGGTAGTCTCTATTACCGCATATACATATGAAAGTTGGACGTGGAATAAGGAAGACCAAAGAAGAATGGTTGTATTTGAATTGTGGTGTGGTGAAGAATAGTGCCAGCAACATGGACTCCCAAAAGAGCAATCCAATCTGTATTGGGAGAAGGAAGGTCCGAGTGCTCCTTACAGACAAGGATAGCAAGACTTTCCCCTACTCACTTCAGACATGTTGTCTGGAGAGACCAGTCCCTGGAGAAGGACAGTCTGCTTGCTCAAGTGGAAGAGCAGTGAAGCAGAGGAAGACTCCAATGAGGTGGGCTAACACAGTGACTGCAACAAGGGGCTCCAGCAGAGGAGCCATGGTGAGGATGGTGCAGGACCGTGAAGTCTTTCTTTCTGTGCTTCATCAGGTCACTATGGGTCAGAATTGGCTCAACGACCCCTAACACTAACACCAAGAACACGTCACATCATATTGATGACTACAGTAAAATACATCTTTACATATTCAATATTAATGTGAGCCTACCCCTCTGGAGTCAAATAACTCAAATTCATTGCTGTTAAGTCAATTCTCACTCACAGTGGCCCTTTAGGACAGCACAGAACTGCTCCCTATAACTCTTTAAGGGTCTACAGAAAACCTCAGCTTCCTCCCAGAGAGCAGCTGGCCATTTTAAACAGCTAATCTGGAGGCTCTCGGTTCGATGGGCTCATCAACTCCACCATAAAGTCTTCTTCCTTTGAGTAGATGTGAGAAATTAATTTACACTCATCAGGGAGTCTTCAATGTAAAGATAAAGGTTGTAAAGCCTGGAGGGAAGCAATCCTGAAAGAAGCCAAGTTCCCCTAGGATCTATGAAGAAAAAAGTCAATGAGGAATCAGGTATGTCGCAGTGATGGGAGTCTAGGAACCTCACAAAAAGGTTGCAGCATCAAGAAGAAAATTTCTAGCTCTCAGTTCCTAATAATTGAACCGTCTGTTTCTCTTTTCCAGATGTAGTAATGTTTTTAAATTTGTATCCTAATACATAATAATTCTTCCTTACAACTTCTTCACAGTGCTTTGTGGAAGAATTTATTTCCTGGGTTAGGGGAATGCTGAGAAGTTGTGCTCACTAGCAAATAAATTCAACTTGATGGCTTTACCTAACTTCCTGACTGGCCAATACACGAATTTATCTTCAATTCAGGAATGAACAGAGCATTGTCTTACCAAATGTCATCATTTCCTGTCTTTCGGAAGGGACTAGAAAGACGGGCACTTAACGGATTTAGGGTATTTTAGATAGGCCTTTGACTGAAAACTGGAAATCAAAGCAAAAGAGGGGAACTATAAATAAGTAGAAACAAAGTTTGTGAGCACTGAAAAACAAGTGGTTTGGAGAAAGAGCTAATTTTCAAAGGTCCCCATCTGCCCCATGGCCACTCCTTTCTCTTCGAGGACCTTCCCGCCTCTCTTCATTTCAGTTTTGAGTTAAGAATACTGGAACTGATCACTTTTCAGCCTCAATAAGTCCTTGCTAATTATTTTAACATTTCAGGTTCAGGAAACCCAAACCCAGTGTTTGTGCAGTGCTCTTGGCCTTGATTTGTATGCCCTCTTATATTTCAAGGGAAGTTGAGTCCATGTGTTTCTGATTCGTGTTTACTTCACTCATCAAGACATTGTTTCATAAAGGCCATTTGATGTCCAAAGATTTTGCTGAACCTTTTGTTCGTTAAACCATAAAGCCAGAAAAGTACTATGCCAAGTTTGAACAAAAGAAAAGAATCAGGAGACCCAGGGATAATCCTTACCTCTGCACCTTACTTACTTTCATACAATGCTGAGTCATTTTTCTACCAACCTGTGTTATCTGGGTAGAGATAATAATGCTTTGTACAAAGTTTAAGAAGTTTTATAATGAAAGATCATTTCGGAGAGCCTTTCTGTAGTGTAAGACAAGTCATTACTAAAACATCTCTAGAGTTCAAAGAATAGGTAGATCCATACACTGAGAAATCTCATGGAGGAGGCAAGTGTCTTGGACCCTCATGAGGAAAATGCAGACGTGTGATGGGATGCAGGTTATAGGACGGGCATTCCAGGCAGAAAGAATCACATATAGGCAGAAACCTTTATTACAGTCAAGTGAAAAAAAAAAAAAAAGAACTGGAGAAAGAAAAATCCATCCATTTTATATATTCTAAAAGAATAAACATTTAAGAACCTAAACACTACCACTGGTCGCTGGTCAGTTTGTTGTCCTGTGATGGCTTGGGTGTTGCTTGTGTGACTTGTGTGACATCTGTCGTTGGTCAATTTCAAATGCCAGTAGGGTCACCCCAAGTGAACAGGCTTCAGCAGCGCTTCCAGCATATGAATGGCCTGTGAGGAAGGAACAGGTTGTCCACGTCCGAGGAAATGGCCACTGGAAGTCTTATGGAGAGAATTCAAATATTGTCAGACACTGAGAAATTCCTGAAAAGATGCAGAATATTGTCAGAGATAGTACCAGAAAGAGCAGCCTACGCCAGGGAGCGTAGACTGTGATGGTGTGGATGGAGCAAAGGCTGTGGGGGCAAAACCTTCAGGACATTTGTTTGTGGATGGGGCACCACGCAAAGTGAGAGAAACAGCTGCAAAGCTCACCTAATAATGAGAACTGGGAATGTATAGACTAGGAGGTAACATCAGAGTAAGCAGAGAAAGTACTGAAAATTTTCAAACATTTCTTCTTGCTTGAACCCAAGGTCAATGCTCGTGGAAAGAGCAAGTAAGAGATCAAGCAAGGCGCTACATGAGGTAAATCTACTGCCTAAGACCTCTTTAAAGTGTTGGAAAAGAAGGGTGTTACTTGAGGACTGCTAAGGTGAGCCTGGTATTTTCAATAGCTGCCTATGGATGTGCAAGTTGGACATTGAATAAGGAAGAACGAAGAAGAAATCTGAAAATAAAAAGTGAGCTATCAAATAAATAAATTACGGTGCTCTTGAAGAATGTCGAAAGTACTGCTCCTACCAAAAGGACAAACAAATATGTCTTGGGTTAAGTAGCACCAGAATGCTCCTGCGAGGTAAGGATGAAGAAACGGTCTCGGGCTGAGCCCCGGTGGTGTAAGTGGTTGAGTGCAGCGGGACTGCGGCCCGTGGGCTTGGCGGTTCATATCCCGCAGTGGCTCTCAGGAGCAGCACTGCGTAGCTCCCACGACCACCAGAGGACAGTGATGCCCCCCCAAAACAACAAACAAACAAACAAAAAGGAACTTTGTCTCACGTAATTTGGACAAGTTGTCAAGAGAGACCAATCCCTGGAGAAGGATATCGTGCTTGGTGAATCAACAGTGCAGCAAAGCAAAGGGAGTTCTTTGATAAGATAGATTGATACAGTGGTTGCATCAATGGACTCAGTCATGAGGATGGCACAGGACCAAACAGTGTTTCTTTCTGCTATTTATGGGGTTGCCATGTGCCAGAACCAAACAATAGAACCTAACAACAACAACAGCAACAATCAAATCTACCAGTGTACAATGGTTTCACAAAATCCCACAAATTGTTAAACAATGCCAAGTCCACTTAAAGAGTGAAGATTCATTTAGTTCTCTCTGAAGTCATGAACTGACCCTAAATGACTGCTGCCTCTTCATTCAAACTGGAGCACTATTGGCTAAATTACATGTTTGGTTTTCCTGACAGTCTTTTAGTTGGGCATTTGTTTTTGTCCCATCCAGACTACCCAAAGATTCAAGTAACCTTTGTATTTTTTAAGAACAGAGAATTCCCTCCTGGACAGATAGAAGTATAACTCAAAGTTCTACAATTAAGAGATACCTCTTTTTAAGCCTCACCTTTTTATAGTTGCTGCTGCTTCAAAATATCAGAGGCTTAGCAAGAAATGGATCTCAGTGACAGCTCCTAAAGTCTCACTGTCCCATCATGTGGGCAATAGAAAGGCTGATGATATGCTACCTTCCCTAAAGAATGTCAGGTTCTTCCTTAAGAAAATGGACCCTCTACAGCAGGAATGCTAGCCCACTTCCTTAGTCTGATGATAAGGAAATCTGATGAACTGCCAAGTCATTAGGCAGTTCCTTATCCCTTCCCACCCTTTTTCCTTCCCTTAAATGGAGGATTGAAGTTACATTCTCTGTAACTATTAAAGCTGCATTGACGTTCCATATCCAGGGCTCTTAAGCTAACATGAGCAGACTACAAGCTAACATGAGCAGATCTTTACTTTAAAAAACTGAGGTGAGGGGAAGAGGGGAAGGACCTGAGGAATAACTAGGAGACATGAGAATAAAATTAGCACTTACATAAGTGGATTTATTATGTCAATTTAACAGGTTTTAAAAATCATATACCCAAATAGATGAATCTAGTTGATATTTTAGAAATAATTTAGTGAGAGTGTGTATTTGTTAACTATTGGTGCATAGCAAATAACTCTAATACTTAGTAGCATAACACAATAATAGCACTTTTCTCCTTAGATTTCTGTGACTCCGGAATTTGGGTGGGGTTCATTGGGCAGTGGCTCACTGCCTTGTGTTTCTCATGAAGTTACCAACAGACTTGGGTCATTCTGAAGACGCTTTAGTGGGAGCTGGGACACTTGGGGATCCTGTTTCTATGTTGTCTCTCCCCTGGTGTCTGCAGTATGGCAGCATTATTGTATCTGAGTGCCAATATGGCAGCTCAGACTCAAGAAAGTCAAGGGGAAATTCTAAAAATATTTCTAACTTAGCCAGGTAAGTTAGGTGGGGTTACTTTTTCCATATTCTTCTTAGAAGCAGGTCATTAAGGCCAGCCATATTCAATAGGGTAGTCGTAGAGGTGGAACTTATTGTGGGGGTGGTAGTTGTCATTGATCCTAACCAATAATCACCCCATGTACAACAAAATGAAGGTTGTCCCCCACTAGAGCCATCTGCACAATGATTGGTATGCTCAAGTCCATTTTTAAAAGCATTGACTTTTTGAATGTATGAGAATGCATCTTCTAGGACTACATTGGGTACTGTTCTGCTGTGATTCATAGAGTTGTCACTGGATAATTTTCTGAAATAGATCATCAGGACTTTTCTCTAGTGGCTACCTTAGTCAGGAAACTCTACTAAAACCTCTCTAACATATGTGACTCTGCTAGTATTTGAAATATTCTTGGCCATATCTTCCAGCATCGTGGGGACATGCAGGCCACTATAATGAGATCATGCTAGACGAATGGTGGGGATAATAATTAAACTCCGCCTTCTTATTTGGAAGTCAATCACTTCCAAATCTATCTAAAAAGCACGACAGAGGAAGGTAAGAAGAGGTGATAGCTAAAAATGGCAAATACCATATTTACTCATGCATAAGCCAAGTTTCTCAGCACATCTTATGTGGTAAAATTAGGTGTCTCGGCTGAAATTCAGGTCCACCTATACTCAAATATATATGGCAAATAGCCAAGTGTAAAAGTTAAATATAACGTCTATTTAAATTTCTTTTAAAAACTTCTGTGAATAAAATTGAGATTCTAAAAAGTTAATATATTATTATTATATGTACAAAGAGCTATGTCCTTATCATTATATATAAATATATTTATATGCATATGTGTCTATATATATACCTCTATACATTTCCTTTGCCTCCTAGTTCTCTCCTCTATGTCCTCCTGTATCACTATCATGTTTGATCCTCACTTAGCTCACTTAGCTCCCACTAATTCCGCTTGGCTTAATCAAGCCCCACCAGATAGATATTGGGTCTCTACCCAAGTACTCAATTCAAGGACACTTTGTTCTAATAACCTGGCATTCTGTGATGCTCACCTGCCCAATAGAACACTATCACTGAAGACAAAATGGGTGCATAACGTATTCGTCGGACCATACGAGGAACTTTTGTTTCCCAAAAGTGGGTGAAAATTGAGGGTGCATCTTATGGTCTGACGGCATGGTACCCCAGAACATGTGCTTATGATTCCATGTGCCTGCTTACTGTCCGCTGCTGTTTGCATGCTGTGGATTGCTGTGTGTTCAGGGGAGGTCCCCTCTCCTGGAGTCTCAATGCCAGCCAGGTCCCATGATTGGCACAGCACATGTGTCTGACACTAACAGATGGGCAGAATGAGAACGCTGAGACAGGGGGCAGCTAGGGATGGTACCAGGTCATGTCCTGGTCAGGACTATGTGATGCAATACAGTGTCCTGACAGGAAGGCCAAGAACCCATCATGGTGGGAGAGAGAAAGAGTCTCTCCTGCCATGCAAAGCCCCGCCTGTCAAGTTGGTTGGTACTGTCTAATAGTAATACCAAGTGGTTTGAGTTATCATAAATTACAATACTGATATATATGGTAATATGTCTCTCATAACAACTGCAAGTTCTTTGTGGCAGTCATGTGCTTATGTAAATTTCATGACTGAGATGTAGGGGTGGAGTCTAGCCTGTTAATCTGGAGATAGTCATTGAGTAGCCAATGAGGCCTCTTTGTGGGCATGGCTTTCTTCTGAGGCTTCTGGGAAATCTCATGATATTTCCCTCATGGAGTCGAGAAGCCATCTCCCCAGTTGTTGGGAATTAGTCTCAGAGACAACAAACTATGGACAAGACAAGATTGCAGCATCCAAGGAGCTGGACGAGCCAGAGGAGAAGCCACACAGCCTTACCCTAATGGAGCCAGACCTCTGAAGCTGGAGAAGCCCTGCCAGCGCTGAGTTGCTTCTACCACCACTGGATGCTGTTGATGGACCCTGAGCTCTGGAAGCAAGGAGCCCTGGGGAGACTCCTGCCAGCACCAGGATTCTGCACCCACTGACCTGTGACTTTGTGAGTCAGAAGGAGACTTTATAGACTGATATCAAGCATATGGACTACTATCGGACTTATGAACTGGGCTGAGCTGGGATGCTTTCTCAATGTCCCATTCCTCTTGTATATAAGTCTCTTCCTCATATATGTGTCTATGAAATTGTTTCTCTAGTCTACCTGGACTAACACAGTCTTTCACTACTCTATTTTCCTCAGAAAAACACTGTTTCTCTAATGGTACAAAATGTCAAAGATGAAAAGATTAGCATGTAAAATTCCATCTAAACTGGAGGCAGTAAAATAAGCAAAAGAACATGGAAGCAGCAGCAGTGAGACATTTTGGGCCACCTCCAACTGAAAAAATGATAAGAGAGTGGAGAGAACAGGAGGATCAGCTGCAAAAACTTGATAAAGTTAAGCACGCTTTCTGTGGGCACACAGAGAAATGGCCACAATTAGAATGGATCACACATCACCAAAATATGGGCTTCTCAGTTTCGACAAAAATGATCATCTATTAAGCCAAATGTGTTGCTATAGAAAAAGGCACTAAGGATTTTGCTGGCTTACCATCGTGGTGCTACAGATTTATGAGGAGAAGCAGTGTTACTATGTGCACCAAAACTAGAATTGTCCAAAAATGCCACCAGAATATGAATCAAATAAGTGATGGTGAGCAACAGAGCTTCATAAATTTGAACACTAGTGATGATGAGTTTTTAGGATTTCCAGGAAACTAAGTGCTTGAGTCTCTAAGTCTTTCCTCCTTTGTTAATAAAAGTGATGATGGTTCTTAACACCACTGTTGAGTTTATGCTGTTAAATATTACTGTATTCTGCTTTATTTTAATCAATATTTTAGTATACTGGTACTATTTGGTTCAGATTTTTTTTCTTGTTTTCCTGCTCTAAAAACTAGGTGCACTTTATGGCCAGATGCATCTGATGGTCTGAAAAATACAGTAAGCAAATGTGGTGGGGAAAACTGATGGTAAAGGTTTGAAGATAAACAAGTGGCCATCTATCTGAGAAGAAACAAAGCAACATGGAAGAATCCCACCAACCTGTGTGATTACCAGGTATCTATGGAATCAGGTATTAGGCATCAGAAGACCCAGAACAATCACATCGATACTACTGAGAGGGGGAGCAGGATTGAGCAGAGACTCAAAGTCCACTATCATGGACCTTACTATCATTGTACCTCACCAATCAGGCTAGACCAGAGCATGTTCACTGGTACAGATAAGAGCTCTCGACACAGGGAATCCAGGACAGATAAACGCCTCACGAACAATAATGGAAGTAGTGATATCTTAAGGGTAGGGGGGGAGGTGCAAAGAGAAAGGGGCAACCAATCACTGTGATCAACATATAACTTCCCCCCACCCCAGGGGACAAACGACAGAAATGTGGGTGAAGGGAGACAGCAGATTGTGTAATATATGAAAGTAATGGCAATTTATACATTACCCAGGGTTCATGAGGGAGGGAGGAGGTGGGAGAGGGAGAAAAAAATGAAGACCTAATACCAAGGACTCAAGTAGAAAGAACTGTTTTGAAAAGGAGGATGGCAACATATGTACAACTGTACTCAACACAATGGATGTACGGATTGCTATAGGAGCTGCAAGAGCACCCAATAAAATGATTTTTTAAATGCATAAATTTTACCTCTTATCTCATTATAAATTTTTGTCATACAATTGTAATTTTTCTGACTGACATTATTTTTCTTTTAAACTGACTTGTTATTCATCAAATTTTGTTTTACAAAAAATATTTTGTTTCATACCAACTATCCATTTTTGCACCAACTATATACATGAAGACAAAAGTACGCCTGACCAAAGTCGTGATATTTTTTGTTTGTTTGTTTTGTTTTTTGTTTTTTTGGGGGGGGCCCTCAGGTGGTGAGAGTAGGAGGCCCAGCCTTTGCTCCGTGGAGCTGGAATCCAACCTCCATCCCAGTGGGCCGCAGTCCCACGCACAACCACTCCGCCACTGGGGCTCAGCCCAGTCGTGATATTTTTAATTGCTTCATATGCGTGTGAAAGTCGGACAATGAATAAAGAAAACCAAAGAAACAATGATTTGCTTGAATTGTGGTGGTGGGTGAGATGGTTGAAAGTCCCGTCGACTGTCAAATGAACAAAGATTTGTCCTGGAAGACATGCAGCCTGAGTATTCCTCAGAGGCAGGGTGCCAGAAGTTGGTGTCACATATTTTGGACGTGTTATCAGGGGATACCAGTGCCTGGAGAAGAACGTCCTGCTTGGTACCGTGGAGGGGCAGCCCTAAAGACAAGATGCACTGGCACAGTGGAGGGGCAGCCCTAAAGACAAGATGCACTGGCACAGTGGAGGGGCAGCCCTAAAGGCAAGATGCAATGGCACAGCGGCTGCAACAATGGGCTCAGATATAATAACGATTATGAGGCAGGCACAGGCTGGAGCAGTTTTTTGCTGTGTTGTCCACAGGGGCACTGTGAGTGGGAGCTGACTCATGAGCACTTAACAAGAACATGCTAAACAACTGGGATGCAGAGCCCATGCTCTACAATGGTTACAACTCCACTTGATGGGTGTAACTTTAAAAGTATACTAAAACATAGAGATGAAATACATGGAAGAGAGAAAAAGAATCTGATAAATTCATACCATGTATTTTCTTTTTATTCACAGACTTGGAAAATTGACTTTCAGTGACACCTGCTTTAATCACAATATGAACCATACTGTTAAGATAAACTTGGAATGAATTCTCACATGTAGATCTTTAGTCATAAAGAAAACAAAGATTTTTTTTTCCCCAAAGCTAAAACAGACAAAAGTGCAAGATCCTAATTGAGGGGGGAGGGGGAAATGAGATTTCTTTGGGTTCATCCCCATGAATCCAGGTAGATTTCAGTCCATTTCCAAGATAGACCAAATAGCATTAGCAATTACATTGATGTGAAGAAAGATATTTACAACTCTACAAGGAGTTCTGATGTGTTATCAGATATGAAAACATTGAAAGGATGCATGAGGAGAAAAAGGAGGGCATGAAACAGGCAGGACTTTGGAAAGGCTGCATTCAGAAACTGAAAGAAGGAAGGAAACCATTCATGAGACAAAAAATTGGAAGTCAGGGAGTTAGGTAAGCAGAGAAGAAAAGAATTAAGTTGGTACAATGTCTCAAGGGTTCAAAGAGGGTTGACTTTTTAGAAGAAGAATGTGAATGTATCAAAACAATCGAGAAAAAGAAAGATTGGGCTGAGCCTCGGTGGCATAGTGGTTGTGCACAGGACTGCGGCCCACTGAGATGGAGGTTCAATTCCAGCAGAGGCTCCACAAGAGCAAAGGCTGGGCCTCCTACTCCCACCACCAGAGGGCAGTGATGCCCCCCCCCAAAAAAAAAGAAAGAGAAAGATTGAGATTAGGACTACACAAATCACAAGGCTATTGGGGATTATATTAGACTCGGTTATCCAGAGAGACAAAACTATATGTATGCATGTATGTGTATCTATCAATATGTGTGTATAGATATGTATGACTGTATACATATTTCTTGATTGATATCAAGAAAATGGCTCACATAATAGGAGATACAGAGAAATCAAGTCTAGCTCAAGACGGGGTCAGACGCTAAGCTCTAGGTTTCTCCTGACAAACCAGGAAGGAAGGAGACTGTGGCAGTCATGTGCTTATGTTAATTTTATAAATTAAATGTAGGGGTGGAGTCTGGCCTGTTAATCTGGAGACAGCCATTGAGTAGCCAGTGAGGCCTCTGTGTGGGCATGGCTTTCACCTGAGACTCCTGGGAAATCTCGCGGTATTTTCCTCGTGAAGATGAGAAGCTATCTTCCCCAGTTGTTGGGAGTTAGTTTGAGAGACAGGCAACGCAGAATGGCGGCGTCTGGGAGGCTGGAGTAGCTGGTGGAGAGACCACATGATTTTGCCTTGATGAAGTCGGACCTCTGAGGCTGGGACAGCCACATGGAGGCCTCTGCCAGTGATGAGATGCTTCTGCCACCATGGGATGCTGTTGATGGACCCTGAGCCCTGGAAGTGAGGAGCCATGGGAAGACCCCTGTTGGTGCCGGGACACTGTACCCTCTGACCTGTGACTTTGGGAGTCAGAGGAAGACTTTATAGACTGATTTCAGGCATATGGGTTAATATTGGACTTATGACTGTGCACTAGACTGGATTGGGGCGCCTTCTTAGTGTCACATTTCTTTTGCATATAAACCCTTTCCTTATACCTATATGTGTGTCTCTGAAATTTGTTCCTCTAGTCTATCCGGACTAACACAGAGACCAAAAAGCAGAAAGATCAATCAGAAAGATCAGAGAAGGATGAAGCCAAGTCAGCAGCCCAGGTTTGTGGCTACACAATCCAATGAATTCAAGGCCTGGAAGTTTGGTGATAGGAAAAATTAGAGCCTGCTGGCAAATCCCAGGGTTGGTAAGCTCAAGTCCAAAGAGTCAGAGGTCAATGCGCAAGATGCTAGGATCCAGACTAGCAAGAAGCAAACAAGCTCTCGATAGAGTCTACTTATACAGGTATTAAGTCAAACCTTGAAGAAGCTTCATCAGGGCTGTGACTCGTGTAAGGGCATTTCACTCCACCTTACAATCTTACAATTGATTGGCTGCTCACAGTGGATCCCACTCTGGAGCGTACTGTATGGTGTGATGTCACATCATGGGAGATTACTAGGTAGGCCTTAACGGTCAAACTGCTGAAAATCCTGGCTCAGCTAAATTGACGAAACAACTACCATAGGGATCTTCAGATGACAGCCTTCATCTTGTGGTTTGGAAGCAGCTCAGATGGCACTAAATTACCCAGCACATGATTACTGAACACGCAGCTCTTTGGTACAGCCAGAGCTACCTCCAATTCTCCCGTGCAATTCCATCATTATTCATACAACGACCAATAAAGAGGATCTAGTGTTGGCTGCTTAGCCAACCCTGATATTGTTTAGCCTGGTTTACTTTTCCCACCTTATCAACCACTCTGCCCTCACCTAGACTTCCTTTTGCCCAAATGTTTGACAAACCCAGAGAAGAAGTTCAAGGATTCACTCTTGATAGGGGAATTTCATAAGGAAAAAAAAAAAAAAAGAATGCTTAGGTAAAACTTGCTAGGCAGAAAACCAAGGGAAAAACAAGACAAATCAAAATCCTGCCTGGGGTTTGAAAAGCATTAGTTGAGTGGGTGGGTAGCCAATTTCCCAGAAGAGCTCTTAATGGGCTTCAAGTTTAATCAGAAAATTGCTTTTAAGAATTTTTTCAGGAATACTCATTTTGTTCCAGAAGAAAGTTGGTTACAAATAGTTAGCTAGTGCTGTTATAACAGAAATGCCACAGGTTTCCTTTAAATAAACTGTAACTCTTTTTTTTGGGGGGGGGGGCATCATTGCCCTCTGGTGGTCATGGGAGCTACCCAGCCTTGCCCCTGGAGAGCTGCTGCTGGATTTGAAGCGCCAAGCCCATGGACCACAGTCCCACACTCAACCACTACACCACCAGGACTCAGCAAACTGTAACTCTTTTTGAGACCAGACAGCCCTATCTTTCTCCCTTGGTACAGCTGGCGTTTTCAAGCTGCCATCCTTGCTGATCACAGTCTAATCATAACCACTATGCCACCAGGGCTCCTTCTAAAAGATGAGGAGGCTGGAAGTGTGAATTCAGGTTGTTGCTCTGGGGAGACTTTCTTTCCTTGTCAACTCTGGAAGCAGGACCTTGTCTCTTCTGAACTTCTGCTACTAAGCCATTTTCTTCTGACTAGGGGTGTTAGTCTGAGTAGACTAGAGAAACAAATTCATAGAAACACTCATATGTATATAAGGGAGAGGTTTATACACAAGAGGAATTGAACATTGAGAAAACATTCCAGCCAATTGCAGCTCAAGTCCATAAGTCTGATATTAGCCCCTATGTCCAATAGCAATCTAAAAGGTCTTCTTCAGACTCTCAAAACACATGCAATGATGCTGAATATAGAAGATCACAGGCCAGTGGGTAGAAAATCTTTGGATCCAGTGGCGGTGTAAGCATCTCAGCACTGGCAGGGGTCTCAATGTGGCTACTCCAGTTCCCAGGGCTGCATCAGGGTAGGTCCGTGTGGCTTCCCTTCAGGAATGTCTCTCAGGAAGTGAAGTAGTGAGTGAGAGTCTCTCCTTCTTCCAAGCAGTAAATACTGCCAGATTGCCTAGAATTCTCAGGAGAAGGCCATGCCCACACAGGAACCTCCATGGCTGTGATCTGACTGACAGGCTAGACTCCATCCCTACCTTCTTAATGCTCAAATTGACAAATGATTATATAACGACCACACCTGACTTCTCTCTTCATCTCACTCTGTTTTCTTAATCTGCTCCCTTTTTATCGCAAACAAGATTGTCTCAAGACATACCATGCACTAGTACTACCTCATTAACATCAGAAAAGAAATACATTCCCAAATATGATTATAACCATAGGTACAAGGATAAAGAGCTACAACATATATTTCCAGGTATTCAATTCAATGTATAATAATACTAGGAAGGTAAGAGTCATGGGGGGAGTAGGGGAGAACCGATCACAATAATCAACATACGGCCCCCTTCCCATGGGGATGGATAACAGAAAGGTGTGTGAAGGGAGATAGTGGTCAGTGTAAGATATGGGGAAAAAAGAATAATTTATAAATTATCAAGGGTTCATGAAGGAGGGAAGGTGGGGAGAGGGAAAATGAGGAGTTGATACCAAGGGCTCAAGTAGAAAACAAGTGATTTGAGAATGATGAGGGCAATAAATGTACAAATGTGCTTGACCCTTTAGCACCCCTCAGTTCTCAGTGGGACTACCCTGCTCCTGTGTGGGGCAGAGCGGTGATCTGCACTCCAGCCTACTCCCTTTTAAAGGACGCATTTCAGAAGTGGCACACAACCTATCTGATTACATCCTATTGACCATAACACTGTCATGTACAGCACCCCATACCAAGGGGAAGTGGTGAATGTACTAAATTTAAAGCCCATTGATTCTTCCATGTGGACTTTGTTGCTTCTCAGCCAGATGGCTGCTTGTTTATCTTGAAGCTTTTAAGACCCCCAGATGCTATACCTTTGAGAATCAGCCACCATCAGCTTTCTTCACCACATTTGTTTATGCACAAATTTTGTCTCCAGTGATCACATTGGGAAGCTGAGCATAAAAAAAATGTCAGGTTAGAACAAAGTGTTCTTACACTGAGGGAGTACTTGGAGAGTGGCCTTATATCTGTCTGTTACTTTAATACTTAATATGTATATGTACATAGATCAATTTCCATGTGTACATATGCATATGTACACATGGAAAAAGCACACCAGTCTGTGTGATCATGAGATGTTAATGGGATCAGGTGTCAGGCATCAAAGATCAGAACAAAATATCATATCAATTATCAAGGATTGATGAGGGAAGGAAGGAGGGGAGAGAAAAATGAGGAGGTGATACCAAGGGCTCAAGTAGAAAACAAGCATTTTGAGAATGATGAGGGCAACACATGTACAAACGTGCTCGACTCCTCAGCACCCCTTATTACCGGCGAGGTGAGAGGGGAGTGCAGAGTGGAGACCCAAACCCCATCTGTAGACAATCGGACAAACCCTTACAGAAGGGTTACAAGGAAGACAAGAATCAGTCAGGGTGCAGTGTAGCACCCATGAAACATACAACTTTTTTCTAGTTCTTTAATGGTTCCTTCCGCCCTCCCCACTATCATGACCCCAATTCTATTTTACAAATCAAACTAGACCAGAGCATGTACATGGGTACAGAGAAGAGCTGGAAGCACAGGGAATCCAGGACAGATAAACCTCTCAGGACTAATAATGAAAGTCGCGATACGAGGAGGGGCAGGGGAAAGTGAAGAAAGAGGGGGAACCGGTCACAAGGATCTACATATAGCCCCCTCGCAGAGAGATGGACAACAGAAATGTGGGTGAAAGGAGATATAGGTCAGTGTAAGACATGAAAAATAAAAATCATTTATAAGTTATCATTTGTTGCATTGATGGATTGCATCTGTTAAGATTTTGGAAGCTATGCTACTGGTATTTCAAATACCAACAGAGTCACATGTGTGGATATGTGTTTTAGCAGAGCTTCCAGACCAAGACAGACTGGAAAGAAGACCTGTTTATCCACTTCCAAATATCAGCCAATGAAAATCTTATGAATCAAAACTGAACATTATCTGATTTATGTATTTGCTTTGAGTAAGTCATAAGTTACTAGAGTCGAACGAGACCAATGGAGTAGAAGTCAAAAATGGTGTCGGTTCAATGAGCCCTTCAGTGAGATGGACTGACAAAACAGTTGCAATGATGGACTCAAACATGCTGGGGGTTATGAGATTGATGAAAACATGAAAACTCAGCAACAGTTCATCCTGCTGTCTATCAAGCTGGCATGGCTCAGAGTTCAGCAAGTACAACACTACTAAGAAGGAAGTGAGAACAACTGTTCGGCGAAAGCTAGAATTTTCTTCTCAATAGTCTAGTGTTCGTCATATCTCACTCATTGGTCAGGAAATTTCTACTTTCTTTCACTTGGTGTTTTCACACTCTAGTATATTTATTCCTTTGGGGTGCTCCATAAAGACCAACAGACTACTTTTTACTGCAACAAACCATCAATTCCAAGGTCTAGGAGATTCATACATTAATTGTGGCATCTGACTAAAACAAGAATTTTCTTACCAATGAGAAGAGAATGTAAGGAGGCAAGGAAGCTCGATGAAGAGACATGGACCACCACAACCAAAATAATGGTCTCCAGTGCCCAGAGGAAAGAAAAGTGGACAAACCTGAAATGGACTAATGGGCCACATGAACAATAGTTTTCATGACCTGAATACCAGAACTACATGGTTCCAGGCTGCTGTGACCTGCTTCTTTGAAAAGGATTAAAGTAGGAGGTCTAGAACAGAGTAGGAGAAAATGGCAAAATGAAACAGAAAATTAGAAAAGAGACCAGATATACTGGTTGTATAGACTGGTGGGACCCCACAGTCTATGGTCCTTAAGTCCCCTTCAAGAATCCATTGTCTGCCAACAATAGAGAGGTACATAAGGAGAATAATAGGACTAAGTCTAAGGTATGCACACGTTAGGCTAATCAACAACAGCATTAAGCCTAAAGGATGTGCACCTTAGATTAATCAACTCCTTAAAATCAAAAGAGGAGCCTGCACCCGATGACAAAAGTCAGAAGTATGAGCCAGGAAGGAAGGGGAACTGGAAGTCCAGAGAGTAAGAGGAATAATTATGTTCAGGTGATTTCAACAAATGAGATGAAGCAAAATGTCTAGAAATTGTTTAATGCAAAACTGATGATCTGCTTTGTAAATTTTCACCCAACTCAAAATAAAAATCTAAAATAAACTAATGAGTATGCTTACATATCATGAAGAATTTAATCGATGCCGCTGACCAACTTGTATAGCAATTGTTGAATAGGAACTCAAACTTTTGTGTAAACCTTCATTAAATATTTAATAAATAATAAAAATAATACCTTGGGGTTAACATATACATTACAAAGATACAAAGAATATCGAAAGTACTGCTACTACCAAAAGGACAAACAAATCTGTCTTGGAGGAAGTACAGCCAGAATGCTCCTTAGAGGAAAGGATGAAGAAACTTTGTTTTGGACAACAGCATGGGTGTGTGTGTGTGAGCGAAGTGACACATTAGACAGTGTAAGATATGAAGAGGTAATAACAACTTGTAAATTATTGGAAGTTCATGGGGGAGGAGAAGGGGAAGAGGACATATGGGGAGTTTGAATTAAAAAAATAAAGAACTGGAGGAAAGAGGGGAAGAGGAGCTTATGCTGGAGGGGTTCAAGTAGATAATGTAGATGAATGTGGCAACATGTGTACAAATATGCTTACTACAAATGATGTATTAAATGTTGTAAGAGCCCCCAATAAAATCTATATTAAAAAAACATTACAAAAATTAAAACAAATTAGACAAGAACTATAGGTGGAAAGCATAGTACTGTATTCTTTCTCGCCAATGGATTTTCCCCATCATACACCAGTCTACTCAGTGTTAACTATCCTGACTCCTACCCATCTATCATACACATTCTTTTAATTGAGAAATCAACCAAAACCTAACAAAGAAGTTAAAACAAAATGTTAACACTGTATGTTTTTATATAATTATGTCCCACATGGAAAAGAAATAGTAATTGTTGAAATTCCCACATTTTGGGGGTCTAACAAACAAATTAAAGGTCTCGACAAAATGTCTGCAAGGAAAAACCTATTTGGGCTTTTTCACAACATAGTTGAATTTACTAAAGAGTTCAATAGCTTCTTGTTTATGAAGTTTTAATTTTTACTACTATAGGGTTACCCGGATGGGATAAACAAGGAACACCGCTATTCTGTTCATTGTGGTCATGAATTACAGGGCACTGGAGAATCATCTTGAGGGACTTTAGAGTCTTGATTTCAATTCGCTGTGTGTGTATGTGTGTGTGTGTGTGTGTGTGTACAATACATATGTTTTGATATAATATGTATGTAGACTTTAAAGCTTTTCCAAGGAAGCGATAGCCGAAATTTTCAGGCATGTTATATTTCTCTAAGGTACAAGTCCCAATTTGACAGCTCTCACTTGCTGTTACAGAATAAAATCAAGCAATCAGAGCCAAGCAGACCCTGTCACATAGTTACTCACTGACATCAATTACTTGGCCTAATTATCTTGACAAAGTTTCCTATTCAGAAAATTGCATTTTCTGGAACCATAAAAGCAACAGGGGCCACAGGGAAAGTAAGCATGTCATCTTGAAATTGCTAATACCTACGACGTAGAATTGCCAACCAGTTGCACACATACCAAAGGATTTAGGAATAAGGTTTTTTTTTTTTAAGTCAAATACAATTTAGGGAAAGTTCAAATGTAGCTTATGTAGAGAGAGACTCTGAAAGAGGGCATGACTTAAGAGAGGTGGGATGTTCTAAGAGTGAAATTCTAGTCCCATTACAGTGAAGAGAGGTAGAGTGGAAGGCACCAGTAAGATTTCCCTGAAATTCTCTGGTGAGCTTATACTTCAAAATAATACATGTTTTAAAAATCCAAGGGAAAGCCTACAGCCAAGGACACAAAATGTGAAATGTGTAAGAAAATTGTCAGAATCGTTAATGTGCCGATAAGCCACGGCTTACAAAAGTGACAAAGGCAATCAAATCTGTCCTTTCAACTGTTTAGACTGTTGCATAAGAAAGTAAAATGTACAATACTGGAGGTGACAGTATAATACTAGTCAAGGAGAGAAGCATTTCAATGAAGGAAAATTATCTTCAAAATGGGTTAAAAAGAGCCATAGATTCCAGCAGAGAATGGACTGCTAAAAGAAGACCAAAACTTCATTTCCGAAGGACCTGTAGCCCAGAAATTTGAAGAACTTGTGGGCCCAGTTGTAAGTCAAAGCCAAACTATACCAGCTGCCATTGAGTCCATGACAGGCCGCTGTCAGATAAGCTCGAAGCCCTGGTGCTGTAGTGCGCTGTGCATGGGGCTGTTAGTCACAAGATCAGAAGTTTGAACCCACTAGCTGCAAGGGAGAAAGATGAGACGTTCTACTCTCATGACGAGTTACAGTCTAAAGACCAAAGGGGCAGGTCTGCTCTGTCCGATACAGTTTATATGAGTCAGATTGACTCGATAGCAGTGAGGGTTTTATTGTTGCTGTTAGTAAATTTTGAGTCACGGAAAACCTAAGACATGTTAGAAGATCGAAATAAAGCACATACCTGAATTTTGAATTTTCTAAAGAGAGGAGATGGGATTTGGGAAACAGATTCTAGAAACTGTAGCTAAGGAGACATGCTACTGCTGCTTTGCAAAATTCCAGAATGGACTTTTAAATGCACAGTTTGTAAACCTTACGAAACAAAATCAGTAGGCTGTAGGGTATATCCACTAATCATCATTTTATTTTGTAAGGTCCACAAATCTCCAGGAGTCCTTCAGTGGTTCAAGGAGTTAAATGTTCAACTACTGATTGGAAGGTTGGCAGTTTCATTGGCTAAGAGGTGACTTCAGAAACAGCGCAGCTAATTTGCTGCTGATCAGCAGAGGCTGGGGAGTTTCATGGAGCAGTTCTGATTTGCACACACAGGGGTTTGCTGGGCCCAAATCAAATCCACAGCAACTAACAAAACAAGAGTGTATATTTATCATAAAAATCCATTTGAAATGGGCCACAGTTCCTTTTGTATAGAGATAAATAGATGATGAAGGCATGGACATATTTCACAAACATGCCACAGAGAAACTCCTACAGGATGATTTCCAAACAGAAGTACGGTAAAATAAGTACTTTTAAAGGTGTACAACAGAGAGTATTCCATAGCTTTTAAAAATTCCTTTTCTGATTATTTTTTAGGATATGGACACACTATGTTCTTGACCTCAAAGTGTATATCAGCTCTAGGGGGAGAAAATAGAATTATAGTCAAGGTCTAACTCCTGCTAACTTCAGATAAACTAAAATGCTTTAAAATACACCTTAGTATTGGGGATGTATATACATCTACATATATACATATATATTCACCAGACTAAAATAATATGCTACATAATATCTAGGGAATTTATATGGTATCATAATTCACTTAATTATTGATGTCAAAAATGTTTTTCTTTTCTTCTGAAAAAATGTTGCAGTTTATTTCTCAAACATTTACTTGCATTTTTCCTTGTTTCCTTGGGGCACTCCCAAAAGAAGAACCACTGGGGAAAAGAGATATCTATTTCAAAGGTTCTTGATAAATGGAATCCCAGTATTTGTCAGAAAGCCTATGTCAATTGGCATTGCCACCTACAGTCCTTTAAGATGACCAGTCACTTTCTCAATTCTTTGGTGAATTAGTGGATAATCTGCAACTCAACCGCAAATCACTGGCGTTGAGTCAAGTCTGACTTTCAACCTAAATCAATTTTCTCTTAATTCTGCTTGAATATCATTGGCTAACAGTGAAACTGAATATTTTCCTTTGTGAATATTATGAACCTTTATTTCAATTTTCTTTGAATGGAAACTTAGTACTTTTCTCCTTGTTACAAAACCAAACACCCAGCTCCCTGGCATCCAGAAGCTTCCTTCCTGCAGCAGTCCAATGTGTAACCCCCTGTACCACCACCTTTATTGACTGGTGGGTGATCTTTGGATATATCGAAGGTGGTTCCCATTTTCTGGCCTAAATGAAAATTTGATGGCTTTTTTGTATGAAATATTTGCATCATTTTTCCTCTTAAATCTGTTTGTTGTTTTGTCTTTTTTTTTTTTAAGCTCGTGCTAAAGATCATTTACCTTCTAATTGGGAAGTTTACAAAATGTACCACAATTGTTCTATCTGATATTTGATCTTACTTCTAGTATCTTGTTTATGCCTCTTGTTTTTGTGCAATGTCTTGCTGTTTATTTTGTGTGGGTCTGTGTTTGGCCCTGTGATTGGGATTTTGATTGCTTTTATCTTCCACAGTGATTTGGAATGTAGAAATCTTCCCCCCCACCTCTTTTAATTTTGCTGATCACAGCTGTTTTTCAAATCACATATGAGGTTATATTGCACAAACTATCATGTTCACAAGGAAAGCAAAGTCTTTGGCTTTTATTATGTGAGACTAGGAGCATGGTATGTTGTTACTACTTTCTCACTTCCCTCATTCACTTTCTGGTCTTTATTGGCATAATCTGCGATCTCAATCAATATTACTCCATTATTACTTCACAATTTTATAACATTATAATGCATGTTTATATTTGAATTCAAATGAGTTCTTTATTTTATGTCTGTATGCAACTTTATAACAACGTAACATTAGTTATTTTGATTTAAATAAACGATCTGATTTCACTCATTACCAGCCCTTTTCATATTCAGACTTTTCCATTTGGGGGTCTTGGTGGTTGGTTTTTATTTTTCATTTTGTTTTGTTTTGTTTGCTTTGGGGGACTCGCAGGCAGCTAGATTTTGAAAGATCAGAACAATAAATTGTTCTGATAAAATTTAACAGTGAAGATGAGAAATCAATGTGCTCAGGTTGAAATATTAAGTAAGTGAAAAACAAGGGAGTTCTTAATCCACAATGATTTGAATAAAATATATCGGGAAATAGGAGTTACTATAAACTCAGTATAAGCAAACCATGTAAGACAAATAGCTAAATATCTAAAGCAGATATCATTTTCTTGCTAATCAGCCTAAGTTATAGAACAAAAGGTAATAATTTTATTTTATATTTTTTAAATTTTTTAGGCATGACTGCCCTCAGGTGGTGGAAGTAGGAGGTCCAGCCTTTGCTCCTGTGAGCTGGAATTGAACCTCCATCCCAGTGGGCCGCAGCCCCGCATACAAACACTACGCCACCGGGGCTCAGCCCGGTAATAATATTATTTACTAGGTTTTATCCAGATACTTTTTGGCTGGAGTTCTCAGGTCAACCTTAACCGATTACCTTAGTATTTAATATTAACTTTTAACAAAGAGTAAGCATTCAGAATGGAAGCTAAGGGAGAAGAATGTAAAGGCCATGTACCTGCACAGTGCCTCAGGTCTTACAGGCTTGAAGGTAAACAAGCATCCATCTAGCTGAGAAGCAACAAAGCCCACATGGAAGAAGCTCATCAGCCTGTGTGATCATGAGGTGTCAGTAGGATCAGGTATCACGCATCAAAGTTCCAGAAAAATCATATCATTGTGAATGAGGGGTGATGTGGTGTGAAGACTCAAAGTCCATAAGTAGGCAAGTGGACATCCCCTTATAGAAGGGATGTGGGAGTTGATAAGCCAGTCAAGGTGCAGTATTACACTGACATAACATATAACTTTGCTCTAATTCTTTAAAGCTTCCTTCCACCCACACCACTATCATGACTCCGATTTTACCTTACAAATCTGGTTAGACCAGAGCATGTAGCTGGGTAGAGACAAAATCTGGCAACGCAGGGAATCCAGGACAGATAACACCCCAGGACCAACACTGAGAGTAGCCACACCAGGAGGAAGAGAAAGAGGGATGTGGGAGGCAAGAGGGGGAACTGATCACAATGATCTATGTATAACCCCCTCCCAGGGCGATGGACAATAGAAAAATGGGTGAAGAAAGACATCAGTCAGTGTAAGGAAAGAAGAAAAAAAATCTAGAAATTATGAGGATGGGAAGGTGAGGAAGAAGGGGAAAAAGTGAGGAGCTGATTCCAAGGGCTCGGGTGGGAAAAAAATGTTTTGAAAATGATGATGGCAACAAATGTAGAAGTGTGCTTCATGTATGTATGTTTGTATGTATGTATGTTTGTATGTATGTGTGTTTGTATGTATGTATTGTGATAAGAGCTGTATGAGTTCCCAATAAAATGATTTATTAATAAAAGTTGTTAAAAGTCGTGCATCTGAAGATTCGTTGAGGGATCCAGGGCCTTTACACCAGAGAAAGTCTGCCCATGGAGTGATAGCACTTGAAGTTGGAAACGACTTGTGGCAGATTTAGTCAGTAACATAAATTTCTGGACAGAAGGCAAAAACCTGGTGACAGAGAAGAGATTTTCTCATAGTTTTGTGGTATAGTCCTTTGATAAGAGAATATCCACCTAGAAATGGGTTATTGGTTCTCAAATGCTAAACTGTGAGAATTCTTCAGTAGGAATCACTTTCTGTGAGTATACAGAAGGCAGTCTGATCTCCATAGTCAAGACAGAGAAGCCAATAAACTGTTTGGATACCCTGTTCTTCAAATAAGGAACTTTGATGATGCTTATGAGAATGCACCATGGGGCCACTGACAGAAAGTTTAGCAGCTCATGCCTGCCAGCTCTTCTGGAAGCTTCCATGGGAGCTGACAGCTTTGGACACCTTACAGAGCACTTTGACTCCATCCTATAGGATTGCTGTACATCAAAATAAACTCAAAGGTAAGTTCTACAAATATAAGGAGGGTACATTTTCCAAGACCTCTGGCCCTTCCATCTCCCTCTCTCATAGTACGACTCTGCTTTTGGTATAAAATTTTGCATTCAGAGATGTTGTAGTTTGTAGACTTAGACCTGATCCATCATAATCTTTTTCAAGAAGAAGGATCTTTTCATTTCCACCAAGGTAATTCAACAGTAGCATTCCACTTCATGAGAAGTCTGGTGATAGTTTATCACCTGAAAATAGTATATCAAAATGGAATTTGTGTTTGGACGAACTTGTCAAAATAAAGAGCAGGGATGACGAATGACTGTGGTGAAACAGAGATCAACAAATGACGGACCATAATGCATATAAAGGGGGTCTTAGTGTAATGCTTACACTTTCTAGAAAGTAAATAAATGTCGGAATCCCTTCTGTTATTCAAAAGTTCATTTTCCAGTAAATCCCATTTTAAATTCAGGGTATCACTTGGAAGCACATGGGAATTTGCATTTTATATAGGGCTTTCCTAGATGTATCTTTAGCATTGCCAGTGATCATTTCAGCAGACTTACATTTCCCTCTAGGAGGAACGCTGGCTAAGTGACCTGCAAGAACTCTGATATTCTTGATTTCTTGAGCTTTGACTACAGCCAAGACAAGCACCCTACTCACATTCTTGACAGGGTTTTTCAATCTCAAATGATTTTTGCATTCACAGATCCACATGAAAAACATTGGGAGGCATTACTAAGCCCTTTCCTTTCACATAGAAATCACAGTTTTTTTTTATTTTCTAAGGCCAACATTGTCTTTAGTAACTCACATAAAGATATGCTGCAGCTAGTAAAGTTAGCTACAAAGGGGGTCAGGCTGCCTTCTGTATGTTCACAGGTAATGTTTAAAAAGTGACAACTAAGAGATGTTCAATTTGCGCATTCTGTGATTTCTTTTTTTTTTGGGGGGGGGGGTGGGGGGGGCGGATCACTGCCCTCTGGTGGTCATGGGAGCTACCCAGTGCTGCTCCTGAGAGCCGCTGCTGGATTTGAACCACCAAATCCGCGGGCCGCAGTCTGGCACTCAACCACTTATGCAACCGGGGCTCAGCCCTCTGTAATTTTCTACTTTCTACTTCTCTGACATGAGCATTTGCACTCTCAGTATTGTGCCCGTCAGTGTTGTCTGAGCCAGTCTTGTGTACATGTATGTGAAAGAATGGTGTGGAGGCCATGTCTGACTTTCTCTGATGATGCCATCAATCCAGGGCTGATTTCTACAAAGCAGAGGTCAGACATGTTTCCACCCTCCCATTTATCCCATTCTGATACCAATTATTCCTCCCATGGCACTATACTCCTCTACTAGCTGCAGGACTCATTGCAATGGCTCCTGAGAATTCACAGATAATACTTAATTATGGGGTTTATTAGAAAGTTAGTTGGCTATAAATCAGGGTCAGAAATGTTAAGGATATGGTTCTATATGTTCCCAGAACCTATTCTCAGTGGATCCTTCTCTTCCCTGTTGAGTTTTGTCTCTTTGCAACTTTCTCTCCCTGGCTCTTAGCCTCAGTCATATAGTCTCGAGGCATCTTCCCTGCTTGGACAATGCTTCTAAAAGTCCTCTCATGCTGATAAATGCCTAAAAGACACCCCATTCTTGCCTGAAGGCACTCAGCTTATTTATGCATTAGGCCATAAAGCCTGATGCTCTGTTTCATGGTTTTGGCGTTTCTGCCTCTGCTGCTGCACAAGGATCTCAGACACACCTTACTCCTGGCGATTCTTTCTTGATGGCCATGAAACGCTCCCATTCTGGCATCTGGGATGACTCCCTTTATACCCAGCGGCAGGGAAAGGTGAGCTGTCACCAGAGTAGAGTTTAACACCCTATTTGCCTGTGTCCATCCAGCCATTTGGCAGGATAGTATGACTTATGCCAAGCAGTGCTTTCATACTCCTTTGAAATTTCATAGAACTGAGTTAAAAATGCTTTTGATATAATACATATGCATTTGTTTTATTTAAGCTACATACTTGAGGCTAATTAGTCATATAACTATCTTATTACAAACAAGTTTGTTCAGAAGGCAAGGATTGTGTCCAGTATAATGGTTAGCTCAATCCACAGTGGTAAAAAGATACAACTCTGACAATTTTAAATTACAAACTGACCCCTTGTTTTGTTCCAATGACTCCCTCTGATCTCTACATGAGTTCAATAAGAAAACAATTAAATAATCCAGAATTTCCAATCTTTATAGCATTATCTATAATATGCTGTAACCCCCTGAGCATACTGACTCAATCTGCATACTGAATAAATACACTGAGAAGCTGAGCTACATGTAGAAGAATGTGATATTATGCTTGGATAAAAATGCATATGATATGTAGATTACATAACCTTGTATTCTGAGAGTGTACACAATATTACTGATGAAGATAAAAGATTACAGCCTTTACAGTATGGATTATACCCCTCAGGAAGTAGCGGTGTCACCAGATGAGAAAGGACACATGGGCCATATTAGTTGACACTCTTAGTAAATTGTAAACGCAACATGATTTTCTTTTAAATTTTGTGCTATGTGCTAGCTGAAATACATTACTCTTTATAAAATATTCCTGCAATTAGTTATAACAACAAAAACATTTTCATAAACCCAGCATTCATATACCAAGATATCTGCAAAGTGAAAACTCTATGCTAACTTACTTTATGAACCTTCTGATATGGTCCAGTTAGAGCTGGAATCATGTGGTTTCATCTGGACACACTATTGCAATTTAAAAGTGAAATTAAAATTTTTCTGTTTAGGTTATGCATTGGATTGATAACCACAAGATCAGATGTTCAAAACCACCATCCTCTCCAAGAGAAAAAGATGAGCCTAAAAGATTTGCAGACTCAGAAACCTTTTATAGGGTTATTATGGTTCAAAATCAACTAAATGATAATGGGTTTGGGGATATAAGAGGGGGGGGCCCTTGAGGGTGGCGTGTGCCAACCTGACAACACCACTGATATAAAGGATTTTTTTTAAATCTTTTCAACCAAGCCCAAATGAATACCATAATAAGCAGAAAAATACTGACAGTGTCAAGGATTTCATTTTACTTGGATCCACAAACAACACCCATAGACACAGCAATCAAGAAATTATACAGTGTAATGCATTGGGCATAAATGTTGTACAAAACCTCTTTAATGAGTTCAAAAGCAAAGAAGTCACTTTGAAAACTAAGGTGGGCCTGACCCAAGCCATGGTATTTACATTCACCTCATATGTGAAAGCTGGATGATGAATACAGAAGGCAGAAGAAAATATCAAACATGCCGTGGTTTGCCAGAAGAAAAAATCTGTCTTGGAAGTAGATATATCCAGAATGCTCCTTAGGAAAAAGGATGGTGAGATTTTTGCCTCACATGCATTGGCATTTATCATGAGGGATCATAATGTGCAAAAGACCATCAAGCTTGGTAGAGAGTAAGCTATAAGGAGGAAAACTTTCGATAAGGTGAGCTGACACAGAGGCTACAACAATGGGACCAAACATTGCTATAACTGTGAGAATGGTGCAAGACTGAGCAACATGTCACTGTGTTGTAAATAAGGTCACGATGAGTGGGGACCAACTCACCACACCCTAGCGACAACACTGTCTACAATCCACAGGGGTAAAACCAGAATTCTGTGGGGTCGAGAGGAGCTTTTATAGTACTTATGCTTCCCAATGGGAGCGCATCCAGCAACTTGCTCTGAGTTATACACTCAGTGGCATCGACTGGGAAGTTTCTGGCTGGTCACAGTAAGGTTTTTTTGTAAAAAAGCTGTTTCACTCGGGCTGAGTCCCGGTGGCATAAGTGGCTGAGTGCAGGGCTGCAGTCTGCGGACTTAGCGGTTCAAATCCAGAGGCAGCCCTAAGGAGTAGTGCTGGGTAGCGCCCACGACCACCAGAGGCAGTGATGCCCGCGCCCCCACCCCCAAGAAAAAAAAAGCTGTTTCACGCAAACTTCTTTTTGTGTGTGTGATGGCCTATTTAAGAGAACAGTGTGTGGCTATGCAATTTTGTTTCCTATTTGGGGAAAATGCTGCAGAAATTCTTGTGGTGTTGAACACAGCTTATAATGATAGCGCTATGGAAAAAATTCAAGTGTAAGAGCGGTTTCCTCATTTCTAAAAAAGGTGAAATATTGATTATGACAAAGCTCTTTCAAGACATTCGTCAACTTCCCAAACAAATGGAAATGTTGACTCCTAGTGCATTTGGAGTTCGTTTCCCCAGGTCGAACTGTTAATCAAACTTTCTATTTAGAGATTCTGAAAAGATTGTGTAACGCTGTGCAATAAAAAGAACCTGATTCATGGCAGACAGGGCACCAGTTTTGCCACCACGACAATGCACCTGGTCACACAGCCATCTCAGTGTGCCCTTTTTTTTTTTTTTTTGGCAAAAAACACAATGCCTCTCTTCCCCCACGCACCTGACCTCACTGCCTTTGACTTCTTTTTGTTTCTGAGAATGGAGACATGAAAGGGCAGCAATTTGATAATGCTGAAGAGGTGAAGAAAAAAATGAGTGCAGTACTGTCAGCCATCTAAACAGATGAGTTTGAAAAACTGTTGCCAAGAATCACAGATGTGATAAATGCATTAAGTGTAATGGAGAGTACTTTGAAAGTGATAAGGTTGTTTTGTAAAAAAATTTAAATACATAACTTTGAAAAAAAATGTGGTTTACTCCCTCATACAGAGCCTATGGGTGCCTAATAAACACTAGCAGGGAATTAGAGTTATGATGGATAATTTCCCCTGCTATTTTTACTACTTATCAAAGAAGTATACCGTATTACATTTTGAATAAATATCTTCCATATCAAATTGTCCACATGTGGAGCAAATTTTGTAATTTTAAACTGCATTCAAAGCACAGCAGTAGTCACATTCATTCTATTGCTAGAAGGGCCTGGTTTTAAAAGGAACACTATTCAATGTCTTCTATATTCTTTTAAGTTTTCTTCTTAAAAAATCTACTCTACTCTTTATGAAATAATAATTTACTGCCATTGAATTGATGCCCCTCCTAGTGGATCTGAGTTCCCGTGACCGTAACTGTTCGGAGGAATCGAAAGCCCCATCTTTCTCCCTCAGAGCTGGCTGATGATTTCAAACTGCTGACCTTATGAATCGCAGTCCGGTGCATAAACACTATGACACCAAAGCTTGAGTGGTAATACTCAACAAAAAGTGGAGGAGCAGAAGGAAGGGGAAAGGAGGGTACCACAATTATTACTGAGGACAGCTGGCACTACCCCTACTGTACTTTCCAGAGTTTTTACATTTAAAGTTCCATAGCATTCCTTGTAACAAAGCAGTTATACTGCTAATTCACTTCAAGTATGTAACCTTAAATCAAGCATACACACATGCATTACATCAAAAGCATTTTTAATGGATTCTGTGGAATTTTAGAGAAAGAATCTGAAAGCACCAATGGGGAGAAGGCACTGGCTTTCACCGGCTCCTTGGAGACTAATGATGCAGACATTCACGCCACCCTCAACAGATCACAGCTCTACTTTTCTCTCTTGAGTTAATGCTGGCAATTTCCAAATTCCTGGGGTTAATTATCCTTGCGTAAAGACATTTTTACTGAGTCTCGGATTAAAAGTCAATTTAGCTGGCAAGAGTGGAAGGAAGATGTAGGGCAGAAGACTTTTTTAGAGTGTTTCAAAGTTTGTTTGTTTGTTTGTTTGTTTAATCGTTTTGAGAAGCATTCTACTATTAAGCAGGAGGACACACACTTTTTAAAAATTAATGATCTAGAAAAGGACTTTTTAGAAAATGCATAGTACTTGGTAAAGTGTGGAAAGAAGGCAGGTATCCTACCTAGGATGAGATGAAAACGATACATATGCTTCTTCACATCTAAAGGTTTCTATGGGTATTTCTCCTCCCATTGAATCTGGAGAACCTCCTGTGAATAGACCCTTATTAACATGAACCAGACGACCATTTACATTGTCTCTGGCGTTTCCTCCATGTTCATCCTTCTTCCCCTCTCTCTCTAGATTGATCTGAATTTGCTTGAAGTAACATAGAGTCAAAATGACATCCTAAAATGTAAAACATTTTATTCCAAAATATACTATCACTAGCTTTGGAAATCAATGGTGGATCTATATTAATAAGGAGAAACATCAGCTTATCGATTAGTGAAAACCAAACTTAGTCCCATCGAGTCAATTACTACTCGGGAGTCATATAGGACAGGGCAGAACTGCCCCATGTGTGGTTCTGAGACGATAATTCTTTCTCAAAGTAGAAAATTCCACCTCTCTCCCAAAGAGCAGTCGGTGGTTTTGAATTATTGACCTTATAGTTAAAAGTCCCATGTCTAACCACCATGAAACCATAGAATAGTAAGCAGTGGAAATATCCAATTTACCTGGCCACTATTTTTGTGACTTTGGCAAGGACATAACAGAATCAGGAAAAAAAGAGCCATATATTGGATAATAAGTACCTTTATGTTGTGATGTTGACAAATAGTTTTAAATCTATTATGGATTGCCAGATAATGAATAAATAAAGAGGAAGTCCAGTCAAGGCTAACAAGCTTGATTACCCTTGCTTATTTTAGAGACTCGAAAAAAGATACACTGATAGAAATAGGTAGATGTTTGATCAAGTAGAGTCGGCAAGAGGGAGAGAAATCTGTGAGATGAATTGACACACTGATACAAGAATGGGCTCAAACATACCAACATTTTCGTGAGGACAGAACTGAACTAGGCAATGTTTCAGAGTCAAATTGATAGCAACAAACAATAATATCCAGACCCTCCACTGCCTCAACCATCATTCAAATTCCCTCCTACCCAACTTCTCCACCATCATCCCCACCAAGATGACCATATTCTAAATTAACCTCAGGTCATCTACCTATCTTCTCTGTCCATTTCACACCACTGTCAGAGCCAAGAGTCACCAAGCACTTACAGGTCATTCATCAGGATCAAAGTCTTCCCATAATTGCAACATTCTTATGCTCATACATTCTTATATAAAGGGTCCCTCCCTGGCTTACAACTTAGATAAGCAAAAAACAATTCAAGTACCCCTATCCATGAGCATTTTGTAAATACTGTGTTGAGAATCCAATGTGGGAAGTCCCAGGGACTACTCACAGGACAAACAAATCTGCCTCGGAAGAAGTTCAGCCAAAGTGTTCTTTGGAAGCAAGGATGGCAAGACACACTTGAGACATGTGATGAGGAGAGACCAATCCCTGAAGAAGGACATCACCCTGAGAGAAGTTGAGGGACAGTGAAAATGAGAAAGGCCCTCAAGGGCCTGGATCAACACATTGATGGCCACAAAAGGCACAAGTGTCAGAACAAGTGTGACAGGTAGTTCTTGGCACTGTAGGGCAGAGGGTCACTGTGGGTTGGAACTGATGTGATGGCACTCCACGCTGGGGAGCTACAGAAGCCAATTCCTATCACCCATGATTTTTGATAGGCCAGTTGAAGAAAACAACCACAAAAACACAAAAGTAATAAGAAATGCAATTTATCTTAGAATAAAATATAGTAGAAGTTCGGAGACGAGAGAGCAAACATGTGCCTGGGTGAATTCAATTGAAGCAATCCGTAAGTCTCATTGACCGGAAAGATTCATGGTAAGGTTCCAGGATCTCATCACTTCACATCTGACCTGAAGTCGTAGTTTTGTAACGTTTTACTTAGCAGGCCCATCGGGCATTTTCAGCTAAGGGAGGACATTCCAGAAGAGCTGTGGCAGTACCCTAGACTGACTGCAGCCCCCCAAATGAAGCTGGTGGACGAGTGCCACTCTTCTCCGTGAATGCGCACAATGATTTGATTGTGGTGGGGAAAAAAAACCAATGGATTCTCTAAAAGGAAGCTCTGGTAGTCAAATTTATTTTTCTTTGTCATGTACTATGAATAAAATGAGACTCATACCACTGCCTCGTTTAAATTAATTCCTGGAGTGTAGTTGGGTTTTGGAACTCACTGATACCATTTTAAATTCACTCTCGGGGGCCAAAAGAACTTGGCACTGCACATTGATACATTTCATCACCCAAAATACTTTTACCTCCCCCCACCAAACCCTTTGTGTTTTAGATACAAAAATTCCATGAACTTAGCCCAAGATTGTGTTTCCTCATTCCACAGGTTCAGTTAACACACCCCAAATGAGAGAATCCAAACAGACATTTGATAAACTATCTACCATGTATCGAATTCATGCCAGTTGATTAGAAGAATATATTTTGAAATGATTGGCAGTTCTCCTACAATGCCAATTTATTACCTGTCAGGCTGCAAGGTATGTCTTTGATATACAGAAGTGAAATAATACTGAAATAAACTTAACTCTAAGTTAAAACAGGAGTTCTATTATTTTAAATAAAACCCAGATGGTCATGAAAAACGTATTTGTCTGAGTAATAACAATTATACAAGTGATACATGGCTATTATATAGACAACAGACTTCAACAAAGTATCCTAATTATCTTACATTATTAAAAAATTTAAGTAATGTACTCGATAGCTCTAATGGAAGAGAAATTTAGATTTCTAAATTAGGACAGGAATATATGGTGAATGTTTGGTCATGAGTATTAAAAAACTGACTTATTTCCTGTAAGTCACTGGCTTTACTTTTGGGTTGTGGACCCATGCATTAGGGGAAATGTGTTATAATTGGTTCACTTTGAGTTAAATGGCTGATATTTTAAAATCTAAAACATGTTATTTTTTAGCTGAGGTTTATTCTGCTTTCCTATAACTCCACAAACTTTCCCTTTTAAATTATAGAACTTCCATGCTAATTATAAACTTTTATCTTTAAAAGTGATGCTGCCTTTTAATCATTTGTTTCTGTAGTTTGGGCTTTTTATTCTTCTTTTTCTTCTAAAACCTTCTAGAAAGTGCCACTGTTCTTAATTTTGACCAAGGAGGATTTCTTTTTTTCATTTAGCCAAAGCTCCTCGGGGTCTCATTAATACTTAAGGAAATCTAGGTCAAATGCAGAAATTCATGTAAAACAAAATGTTTAAGCAAGAGAATTTATACATACAAGGCACACATAGTTATCTATGTTGACAATGGAAATAAAAATTCATAAGCTTTTCCTTACCTAGAGACCATGTCAATGCTATTTCTCCCAGTAGCCAAATGATGGGATGTCAGGGCTGGCTCTAGCAATGAGCAAACTCGGGTCAACCCACGGGTGGCCTTTCCTTCTGTGTTCATCGGCAGCCTCTGACTGTGTGCTAAGATGGAAAATTTGTGGCCTTCAGAGATGAAAAGAGAAGAGGAAAACCTTAACTCACCACTGGGGTAACCCAGCCTGCTAAATATCGACAGCCCAGGAATTATATGGCACTTTTTGGAAGAGCTCATTGAATCTGCTCCTTAAGTACCAGTCATGCAAACTGTTAGAGTGCACAACTGCTGACTGAGAGGTTGATGGTTCAAATCCACCAGAAGTACTGTTAAAGAAAGACTTGGAGATCAACCTCAGAAAATTCAGCTACTCAAACCCGATCAAACACTGCGCTGCCCTGACACACACGAGATGGCTATGAGTTGGGGTCCACTGGACAGCAACATCGTGGGTGAGATTGCTTTGAAGTCATCACTGTGTTCGCAGTCACAGTAACCCTGCAGGACAGACAGAGTAGCAACACCCCTCTGGGTTTCTGAGACTGTCACGCTTGATGGGAGTACAAAGCCTTACCTTTTTCCCACAGAGCAGCTTGTGGATGCAAACTACTGGCCACTCTGAGACCATGGAATTCTTGTCCTTAGATTATAAACTGTACGTCATGAGCCCACATACCGGCGGCCCTGCATGGGAAAGGTGGTATGAGGGTGGGGAGTAGGGGGAAAGGACATGCGATTGAAAGAGTCTGAGCCCTATGAGCATGGAGGACTCTGGGAATACCATTTCAGACACTCCGTGTTTCACACAGAAACCCTAAGGGTGAGGAGAGAAGGCTTTTTTCTAGCTGCAACCCTTCATGGACTATCATACAAGGCACATGCCCCAGTTACATACCTGGCAGCAACATCGTGTCAATTCTATCTCAGTTGTTATTCAACTCAGGGGTGTTAAGATCGAATCTCTACGCTAGGTCTTCCCAAGACCACCGCTTCTGTTCTTCAGCAGCCAGCCTTCTGCTCTCTATCAGCACCATGTAAAGATCTGCATTAGAAACAAACAACAGCAAAAATTACTCAATGACTCTTTTCCTTGAAATGAAATAGGACCACTTTTGTTTACTGTTATTCTCAGAAGCTGTTATTCTCATTTGTTTACTGTTATTCTCATTCTTCAGGAAAGAATGAGAGAGAGAAATACAGCCTTCAGAAGTGCATAGAGCTAGATGGAAGCTGTGTGGAGAGACCATAGCTTCACAGATTGATGTTTTTTGCTGAATAAGTGTTTTTGTGGTTTTGTAGCAATCCTTTTCCAACATATCCCTGAATATATCCATGCACAAATGTCACTTACTGCCATCAAGCTGGCCTCCGACTCATGGCAACTCCGTGAACAATGAGACCAGATCGTTGCGCTCCCATAGTGTTTTTTTGTTGTTTTGGGCATCACTGCCCTGGTGGGAATAGGAAGCTCAGCCTTGCTCCTGGAGAGCTGTTGCTGGATTTGAATCGTCAATCCTGTGGGCCGCATTCCTGTACACAACCACTACACCTCTGGGGCTCAGCCCCCATAGTGGTTTTTGTGGGCTGATTTTCCACAAGTAGCTCACCAGGCCATTCTCCCTAGTCTGTCTTAGCCGGCAACAGCAGTTCTCAACCTGTGGGCTGCAGCCCACTTGAGGGGGGATCGATAACCCTTTCACAGGGGTCGCCTGATTCACCACAGTAGCAAAATGACAGTGATGAAGTAGCAATGAAAACAATTCTGTGGTTGGGGGTGTGGTGGGGGGGTCACCACAACCTGAGAAACTGTACCAAAGAGTCACGGCACGAGGAAAGTGGGTAACTGCCGGTCTGGCAGTTCCAATGAAATATGTTCACCATCACAGTGCAGGCATGCAAATCTGAATATGTCCATCTTCAAAGGATCTCTACGACCTGCCTCAGATTCTAAACTCTTAGCATGGCACCTGTCTAACCTTTGCCTCCTCAGTGCCTAGCGCTCCTTTCCATCCGCTCTCCTCCCTAGTACCCGCAGACACACTTTTCTGGTTCCCCTGCCAGGATTCTGCACACCTGGATCCTCTACCGGATATGGCCTCTGGCTTTGTGTGACTAGAAAATCCCATCTCAGAGAAATTCCCCTTTGAGTTGTTCTCTCTTCCCTGCACCACTCCTCTGGGTCAGAACCACTTGCTATAGGCAGCTTCCAGCCATTTCCATGCTAACATGCACACGGCCCCCCTGCAGTGCAATGCTGACTCTTCTGTTAGTCCATAAGAAAGCAGTCTTTGTCTGCCATGGATCTAGCAGGGAAGCAGGAACCTTGCAGAGATACACCTAAGTCCCGAGTCAAACCAAATGACTCAAATCTAAAGGAGAATCTCTGCCCTGGTGACACTGTGAGTTAAGCTTGGGACTGCTAACCCTAAGGACCCTGGTTCAAATCTACGAATTGAACAGCCATTGAACCGCCATGCCACAGAAAAGGGATGAGGCTGTCTGCCCAATAGTGAGGCTCCGTCTCAGAAACCCTGCATTGCACCTGGTGAGTTGAAAAGGACCAGGGTTTAGCTTTCCTTTTATTTAATTTATGGCAAAATATCTAGGGACTCAACTCCTTGTCAAAGGGTTGTGAATTTTAACACACTCTAAAATGTCTCAGGAGACAGGCCTGAAGATCTGATTCCATAAGGTCATAGATTTGAAACACCCAAAGGTGCCATTTTTTTTAAATATTAAAAATCATTTTATTGGGGGCTTGTATATCATTTTTCACAATACATAAATATATATACTGTGCCAAGCACATTTGCATGTCTGCTGCTGTTATCATTCTCCAAATATCCACTTTTCCACTTGAGCCCTTGATATCAGCTTTCCATCTTTTTCCCTCTCTCCCTGCTCTCCCTTCCCCACCAACCCTCAATACTTTGTAAATTATTATTGTTCTGTCATATCTTACACTGTCCGACCTCTCCCCCAACCCACTCCTTTGATGCCTGTCCTCCAGATAGGAGATTATGTCTACAGTCTTGCAGTTGGTTCCGTTTCTCTACCCCATCCATCCAGTAGCTCCAATCTCACCACTGGCCCCAGGAGGTAATCTGTCCTGGGTTCCTCAGATCTTCAGCTCCCCTCTCTACCAGTACACCTTCTCTGGTCCAGCTGGATTTGTATGGTAGAGTTGGAACCATGATAGTTGGGAGGAGGAAGGCTTTAGGAACTACAGGAAAGTTGTATGCATCATCACTGCCCAGCTGCCCCTTGACTGGTCTGTCTCCTCTCCATGACTCCCCTGTAAAGGGGTGACCAATTACCCACCAGTGGGCCTTAGGTCCCCACCCTGCTCTCCCCCTCATTCATAATGATGTGATTCCTGTTCTTTGATGCTCGATACCTACTCCCTTTGGCCCCTCTTGATCACACAGGCTGGTGTGTTTCTTCCATGTGGGCTTTGCTGCTTCTGTGCTGAACAGTCACTCATTTATCTTTAAAACTTTAAGACTCCAGACACTTTATCACTTGGTAGCTGGGCACCATCTGTTTCTTCCACTCTGTTTGCCTCTGCATCCAATTGTATCAGGAGTCAATTGATGCACTGATTTTGATTTTTGTTCTTTGATGCCTGATACCTGATTGTTTCAGCACCTCATGATTGCACAGGCAAGTGTGCTTTTTTTATGGTGGGCTTTGTTGCTCCTGAGCTAGATGGCTCCTTGTTTATACTCAAGTCTTTAAGACCCCAGATGCTGTATCTTTTGATAGCTGGGCACCATCAGCTTTCTTCACCACGCTTGCTCAAGCTCCCACATGTCCCCAGTGGGTGCCTTGGGGAGGTGTGCACACAGTGATATGCTTTTTTTCCCCCTGTTACCTAATCCTTTCACCACCTTGTGGCCATACAGGCTGGTGGGCTTCTTCTGTGTGGGGTGGCCACTTCTCACGTAAATGGTCTTTTGTTATCTTCAGACTTTAAAGACCGCAGACAATATATCCTTTGATAGCTGGGCACCATCAGCTTTCTTCACCACATTTGCTTATGCACCCATTTTACTTCAGTGATCGTATTGGGCCAGAGAGTATCATGGAATACCAGATTCATAGAACAAAGTGTTCTTGCATTGAGGGAGCGCCTGGGTGAGGGCCACTTGCTACCAAGTACTTAACCTATAAATAGCTTCTTAAATTTATTCCCTCCTTATAATAGATAATTATATTTATGTGTTTTGTACACACTGGATCAACATGAGTTACAGTTAGCTCATCAGCTGCTAACAACAATTGTATAATTTGTCTACTTATATTTATGCCACACTCTAAACTTGCAGCCTGAAGTAGGGATTAAAGACCAAAGCCCTCACCACTGGAGCAGCAGGTAACATCCATGATAAATGAAGCAAAGATCAAAGTTGTCAAGGATTTTGCCTAGCTTGGATCCACAATCAATGCTCCTGGAAGCAGCAATCAAGAAATCAAAAGACATATCGCTTTGAGTGTATCTGCTGCCTTAGAGCTCTTTGGGAGTATTGAAAAGCAAAGGTGCTTCTTTGAAGAGTAGGGTGCTCCTGACCCAAGTTATGGTATTTTCAATTGCCACGTAGGCAGGTAAAAATTGGATATTGAATAGGAAGGCAGAAGAGAGGTCAGTGCATTTGAATTGTTGCACTGGAAATCACTGAAAGTACATGGACTGCCTAAAGGACTAACAAATCCATCTCAGAGGAAGCACTACCAGACTGCTCCCTAAAGGCAAGGAGGAAGAGACTCTGTCTCACATATTTTGGGCACGTGGTCAGGAGAGACCAGTCCCTAGAGGAAGACATTGTGCACAAGAAAGGAGAAGGGCAGTGAAGGAGTCCATCCAACAAGATGGATGGACACAGCACTGCAGCAATGGACTCAAGCACAGAAATAATTGTGAAGCTGATGCAGGACCAGCAGTGGTCCCTTCTCTTGGCAGAGGGTGGCTATGGGTCAGAACCATGTCAACAGCACCTCACCACAGCAACAGTCGAATTTTTGGACCCAGTGAATTGTGTATACCTCACATGTAGAAACTTATGCATCTTCCCAAAAGAGCTAATTTTCATCACATATGCTTATTAAAATAATAACCCAAACCTCTTGCCATTGAATTAATTCCACAGCTCACTGCAAAAGAATGGAACTGTCCCATAGGGTTTCCAAAGCTACAAATCTTTGCAGAAACAGACTGTCTGATCTTTCTCACATGCATCAGCCAGTGGGTTTGAACTGCCCCCTCTTTGATTAGCACAAAGCACTTAACCACTAGACCATCAGCACCCTTAAAAATTGTAAAGTTGTCCATCTACTCAAATACAGGTTGAGAATAAAGTTTAAAAATATAGAACAGTTCCATCTCCAAGAGTAAAATGACTTTTCAGTGTAAATGAAAGTAGGTAGATGTGGAATTTTCTATGTTGCATTCACTGTTGACTCTGTTTTGGTCAGGGCTAAATATGGTCAATTGTATCGCACTAAATAATTATGGTTGACATAATAGTCAGAATTGTGGGGATTATATTTGCTGATAACTATTTTCTCCCAAATAACTAAAAATCATTTTACTCAAGCCAATATAAACACTCACACAGTAAACTAAATCCAAGACTACTGTGACATTTGAAATAAAATAAAATAAAAACCATCCTGATGATGGTTCCTTCATCAGGATTTCTCAAATTTGGGAATGAAATGCTAACATCTCCAAAATGATTCTGCATGCAGTGCTTTTTTTTTTTTTTTAACAAAGGGAAGATGTTCCTAATTTTATTTCATTGAGAGTATACATAGTAAAAGTTTTTACATTTATGGTTTGGAGATAGTGCTTGCTTTTGCAGCCGTACAACCATTTGCCCCCTTTTTCATAAGCAAACTCATTACCCCATAAAGTCTAATTTTTAAGTATGTATTGTAAATCTGATTCCAAATAGATGCGTGTTAAAATGGCGTAATGCTCAGACAGGCAGGTTAATTTTTAAGACCACTTCAGGGTAGTATATTTCAGAGTATAGATTTTAATCACTGAGTATAACTCTGATACAGCACACAACGTGCAGTGCTTTCATCACAACCTTGAAATACAGGGGACTTTTCCATAAATACGAGTCAGCCTTAGGGTCACTCACTAACATTTTCACAATCAGAGCCCTGTGTGTCCTCCAGGCCCTCTCCTCTACCCCAGACACATGAGGAGATTGGTATTTAATGGCGAACTGCCTTCTAACTTTAAAAGAGATACAAAGGATTCTAGTAAGAAGATTCCTGAAATAGCACACTGGGTCGACTCTGAAAACTCCCAACTCATGCATCTGGGACTTACAACGGCCTGTATTAAAACAGAGCAACCCTCTTAATGCACATTCGGTGTGATGGCCTTAAAGGTAGAGCAAACGTGGGAGGGCAGGAGTGCCCAAAGATGAAATTGTCCTTTTTTTGTTGTTTGTTGATGTCCCGTAGGTCAGACGTCTTCATTCTTTTAAAACCTCAATGACACTCTAGCAAGCATTCATTTGAAAGCCTCAAGCCACCTTGAGTCACTCAATAGAAACAAAAAATCTAAGCAGGGGGTAGAGAAGACTAGCATTTTTTTTTTAAAGAAATCTAACTGAAGAGAATAAGATGTGATTTTGTTCCATGAGAAATATGACTCTTCACTTTCCCAATCTAACAAGGGTCTCCTCCCTTACCCCGGGAGTATGAATCACATAGCTTCAACGCAATAGAACTGTCTCCGTTTTAATTTGAAAAATAGTTCTTATGTTAATCTTTAATAGCCCGTCTTGTGGACCAACAGAAAGAGTTACAAAAGAAGTCATTGAGAGTGGCATAATTAAAACATCTGAAAAGCATATTTAGTCATGTGGGGCTGCTCTCCTTTTCATCCAATGGCTCACTGGTACATAGATCCACCATTTGATCAGTGCATCTGGCCCCAGGGGCTTCATGGTCTGCAAGCCACAACCTACTAATAAGCACCCTCCAGCTTGTTTGCTAAACAGATCAGTCCTGGCAGGCGCCCAAAACTCCAGTCCTTGAAACTTGGAGCTCTTTAACTTGCACAGTCTATTGTGTGGCAAGCACGAGAGTAAACTATGGACCTCATAAATGCAGAGTAATTATAGATCAGTTAGTAATACAGCTGTGGTTCAAAAGATTGCTTACCTAAACCAAATCTAGGCCTAATTTATTTTTGTATTGTCTTTGTTAAAAGCCAAACAAACAGCTCTGCTGAGCTTGTGTATACAGTCAAGAGAATGACTGTGTTTTCCTGATAAACAAGATGGCAGCTGTCAACTACAGGAAATGGTCTCCAGTAGCAAAAGGTTTTCACTTTCATGGTCGGAACTAAACCTTTGCTTGGTGTACATTTTTTCGATTGTTTAAGGAAATGTGGCAGAATGCTTTCTCTGATAGAAGTTCAGTGTCTCGGGGACCAGGATTGCACAGTGCTGGTTCTTGTTATGTGTATTGGGTAAAATACTATCTAGTTCAAGCACAGAGATGTGAAAATGAACTTCCCTTCATTCACAAAGAAACGGGAAAGCAACTTCAGTTTGTACGCATTCATCTGCCCAAGATTGTAATGTAGGAAGGTTGGGCAGTTTTTGGAAAGCACCATGTTCCTCAAAGTAATATTTGTCAATTTAAGAATACTTATAATACCAAAGCAAAACAAACCCTAAACTCCACATTAGGCTTATAGAGGTCTTAATATCAACCTACTTGAAAATGATTTAGTGGATGTCTTAGACTGGGTTCTCTAGAGAAGCAAAGGATAAGTAGAAAATATATAAATTTATATTAAGGAAATTGTATGCATCATTATATAAAATGTCTTTTCTTTATACAGATCTAAGGAATATCTATATCTATATCTATATGTATACACACACAATTTCACACGTGTGTGTGTGTGTGTAATGGCTCGCGCACCATTATAGAAATGGACAAGTTCAATGGGAGTGCTGGCAGACTCCACGTCCATGGGTCAGATGCTAAGCTGGAGACTGCGCCACACTTGCACAGCTTTAGGGAAGGGGGAATTCGGGATCAGCAGGAAGACCACAGGCTGGTGTCTGCAGAGGCAGATGAATTCAAGGTCAACAAGCCAGGAGGTGATTGGACAGGCCAACCAATCCAAGGTAGTCAGCTCAGGTGACAGATCCAATCTGATGGCAAGCCACTGATGGATCCTGGGATCACTGAGAAATATGGCAGATCATTGTCTCAAGAACCAGAAGTCAGTGACCCAGATGCAGGCTCTATACCCAGCAATAAAGCAAACACGGCCTTCCCCAGTGTCCGCTTTTATAGGCAGTAGACAACACACCTGTTGGAGCCTCATTCCAGTTGTATCAGGCCTATAAGCTGAGTGAGGGGCTTGTGTTCCATCTTAGTCTTCTTACACTTGCTAAGCTGCTCACAGCAGATCCCATTAGGGAGTTGGTTACCGTGTACACTCGTGTACAAACTGAGTTTTCCAGCACATTTTTAATGCAGATTTTTGTGGTCAAATAAAGTGCCTTGGCTGAGAGTCAGGGTGGCTTATTCTCAAGCATACATGGTACCCTGTGGTAGGTCACTTCCTGAGAGACTACTAGGCTTTCCCTGCCAAACCACTGAGAATCCCGGTCCAGCCAAGTTAACACAAAACTATCATAGCATATGAGTTTGTATCATTGCTAATACTTTTCTCACTCTTTGAGCCTATACTGGAATAAATATATTAAGCAACACATCTTCCGCACTTGAAAAAGTAGAAGGAGACTTCATGAACAGAATTTTAGGAAATTTATAATAATTTTAAAATATCTGCATTGATAAAATAAGTAATAAAATCTTAATAACTAGTTTGAAGCTAATGGCATCTAGAGTCTTGGTGTCACTATTAACCATCTGTAAAGTGGGGTAACTTAGTCTGCTTATCTCAAAAGGATAAATATAAAATATTATATGCAAGTTTTTAGTTATGTGCAGACACCTACAAGTGTACACTTTCATTGTTCTTACATAGAAACAAGCTTAAAGAATTACCAGATACCTATTTATATGATCGTGAACAACAAGAAGATATCTTTAGGAGCAATGTTTAATTGCCCTAAAATATTTCCATTAAACTCTTAAACTAGAATTTGAACCATAATCTGGCAACATTGGTGAAGAAGACCCTGGGAGATCCTTTCCACCTATACAATTTTCACTGTCTTTCTAGGAGAAATTTAGTTTTATTCTAAACCACCTCCCAGGACATTAAAAAAAATTACATGATAAATATTTTACCAAATGATTACCTCAATATTTAGTGAATGCCTAATAGTAGAGCAGATCAATAGAACCCCCTCCTAAAATTACATTTTGCTATTTCACCTAACAAATATTAATTCTGCTCTTTCTAGCTGTATGGCTTTATTCTAAATTCTAAGAACAGGTGATAAATAAGACAAAGCCTCCACCCTGATAGCTCAAAATAAACAAGTGCATAAATACATATATAATGACAAGGACTGATAAGTACCATAAAACAAACAAACGAAAAAGGAAACAGAGTTTAAAAGTGGGGCCTTTGCAAGGTTGTGAGGTTTAAAGAGTGACCTGAAGTGAGTTTGGGAGTTATAGAAAAGCATCCATGGTGTCAAGGCCCTGAGATGAGAACAAGCAGAAAAATGAGGGGGGAATTGAGCTGGACCAGGAACCTGGGTGGCACCGTGAGTCTCAAGAAAGCTGTGAATCAATATGTCATTTGAAATCGACAGTCCCTCAACTGGAGAAACAAGAGGCTTTTTACTCCTACAATCAGTTCAGTCTTAGAAACCCACAGGAACAGTTCCACTCTTCCATGCTGGGTCTCTATGAGCCAAAATCAACTCAATTGCAGCGAGTAACATATATGACATATATATGTGTGGCAGTCATGTGCTTATGTTAATTTTATGATTGAAATGTAGGGGTGGAGTCTAGCCTGTTCATCTGGAGTTAGCCATTGAGTAGCCAATGAGGCCTCTATGTGGGCATGGCTTTCTCCTGAGACTTCTGGGAAATCTTGCGATATTTCCCTCATGACAATGAGAAGCTGTCTCCCAGTTGTTGGGAGTTAGTCTCAGAGACGAAGAATCACGGACAAGACAAGATGGCAGCGTCTGAGAAGCTGGACACGCCGGAGGAGAGGCCATATGGCTTTGCCCTGATGGAGCCAGACCTCTGAAGCTGGAGCGGCATGCTGTTGATGGACCCTGAGCCCTGGAAGTGAGGAGCCATGGGGAGACCCTGCCAGCGGTGGGACTCTGCACCCACTGACCTGTGACTTCGTGAGTCGGAAGGAGACTTTATAGACTGATTTTGGGAATATGGGCTAATATCGGACTTATGACTTTGAACTGGACTGGGCTGGGATGCTAACTCAGTGTTCCATTCCTTTTGTATATAAAGCCCTTCCTTATATCCATATGCGTGTCTATGAAATTTGTTCCTCTAGTCCACCTGGACTAACACAATATGTAAATATAAAATTTCCACTTGTGTTACTGAAGAATGAGTAAAGAAAAGTGGGCAAAGGATGATGCTCTGGGGATCATAACATGTACGAGTGATGGGGAGGCAGCAGTGACCACTGAAGAAGATGGACACCCCAAAAATGTGATATGTGGTGAACCCAGAGAGGAAGATGCTTCCCGAGAGCTCCGTGATCAAATGTCTCTAAGAGGTAAAGTAGATCGAGAACGAGAAAGGACGACTAGACTTGGCAAAGTGGTGATGACCGCTCAGCTCGCCCCAGCATTTGCAGTGAAATGGGAAATAAGAAAGATGAGGGAAACACAAACAGATTGCCATTTGTTGCTATCGTTATTATAACGGGGAGCTGAGAAGGTAGCGATAGGGGAACATAGAAAGTAGGAAACATTACTTAAAGTTAAGTGGGGTTTGTCTGTTTACAGAAAAGTACTCTTATTTTTAAAATAAAACGTCCCAGTGTTGTCATAATGCCTTGTCTATTCATAGAGCATGTCCCAAACACAGATGTGGTGATCTCTTTATTTTCACGTAGGTTTTTTTTTTTAATGAGAGTCTGATAAACTAAAAAGAGCCTGGTTGTTAGATACCATCAAGTAGATTGTGACTCATGACAACACATGGATAACCAAGGAATTCCACCGGGTGCTGAGTCATCCTCACAATTGTTCTGTGTAAGCCTATGGGTGCCTCCATTGGGCTGATCCATCTGTTGAGCCTCCTCCGCCTTTTAACAGTGGATCTTCTACTTTACCCAGCACAATGTCCTTTTCCAGGGCCTAGTCTCTGCTGGCCACATAGCCGAAGCAGTGAGACAGAGTCTGGCCATCCTCCCTTCAAAAGAGTACCTAGTCTGATTATGTTTTCTTCAAGATAGGCTTGCTTGTTCTTGTGGCATTGGATAGTACCATGATTTTCCTTCACGAACACTTAAACACATTATTTCTTTGGCAGTTTTTAAAAATAAATTAATTTGTTGTCCAGTTTTCACATGGATATGACATCTTGAAAGTGTCCTAGCAAGCATGGGTCAGGCAAAAGGGACATCTTGAATCTTTCACATTTTAAAGAGGACTTTATGTAACACATGCCCTGGACCAAGAATTTTGAGGCTTGCATTCTTGCTGCAATTTTTCCAATTTCCAATAACTACTTAGGTGTTCTTTAGCAAGTACTATGAATAGCACGTACTATGAATTACCTGTTACAAATAAACCCACTGCCGTTAAGCCAATGCTAACTCAGAGTGGCTCCGAGGATTGCATAGAACTGTCCCTGTGGGTGGTTTCCCAGATGGAAACTGTTTATGGGACCAGAAAGATGCACCTTCTCTCTCAGAGCAATAGGTAATTTCGAACTGCTGATCCTGCAGATCACAGTCCCACTCAAATTACTATGGAGGCCCCTGGAGCCAGTGTTCTACGACCTTGAATGATCAAAGGAAATTCAAAATAATATTCTCTTGCCTCAAATTTCTTTTGTTTGCTATACATCAAGCCCCTGTTTCATATGAAGAACTTGGGAGGGGCTAACAGAGCTTGGAAGGGAACAACGATCGTACCATAAGACAAGAAACAAGCACCATGTTCTATGGAGAACCACAAAGAAGATAAATACACTGACTTTTTTTTTTAAATCTGGGAAGTTTTCCCAGGGAAAGAGTTTCTTAAGAGGATGGATTTGGAAGTCATATCAAAAATAATCCCCACTTGTTAACAGTACATGTCACATTAAGAAATAGATATTAATGAGGGATTTTAAAAAGAAAAACAGCCACAGTAGGTTTAAATCGGGTGTAGCCTTCTGATGACAGCTTTGGATGCAGAATGCCAAAATGTGGCCAGACTGAATGAGGTATGGGGACGTTACTAAAAATATAAGGAATGCAGAGAGTACGGTCAAATGGCAACCTGAATTCACACTTGGAGTTTTTAATATCAGAAGTAAGAAAGTCTTTTACAACTCTTTGCTAAAGGATGAGACTGTGCTAAGTGTTAAGAATACCGGCCCATATGTGTAATGACAGAAGGTGAATATCTTACGGGAGGGGTGAGGGGGCAGCGAGGGGATTGAAGAATAAAATAAACTTTCTGCATAATTTGGCTTTTCTTTTGGTTTATTAGAAAAACATTTATTAATAGTGACTTGGAAATCAGTGGCGGTAGAAAATTTTTTGACATTGTTTTTCCCAAAGTAGTCTTCGGCGTCTTGTATGGACTTTAATGGTGGTTAATGGGAGTCAACACTCTATCCTAGGTGTTTTGTTACATAGGGTTATGCTACGGTGTCAGTGAGGTTAACCAACTGGTCTGGAGCAAGTCAGAGACCTAAAGAGGAAATAGCTGGCAAAGATTAAATCAGAATAGTCCTGGGAGAGGGATTAAGGGACAATTTTTTAAAGTTGTATGGAGATCACCACAAAGGAGTCCTGGTAGTGCAGCAGTTAAGTGCTCAACTAACTGAAGGACCGGTAGTTCAAACCCACCGGACAGCTCTGTGGGAGAAAGGTCTGCTGACCTTCTCTCATCAAAATCACAGGCTAGAAACCCCACCTGCTGAGGCAACTGCGCTCTGTAAATGGGGTTTGCTATGTGATGCAATTCACTTGATGGCACTCACCAACACAAGAGCAGCAACTTCATAATCTAAAGTAGCACAGCTCCTTGCGATGCCAGTTTGGCTAGTTACAGTAGAGAAGAATGTCATTGGAGGAGGACTCATGAACAACCTGCGATATGCCAATGCCACCACTTCGCTTGCTGAAAAACAAGAGGATTTAAAACACTGATAAAGATCAAAGACAGCCACCTTCCATATGGATGACATGAAACCCAATGTAGAGAAAATAAAACTCAGAATTGGACCAATACATCATTTCATAATCAAAAGAGAGAAGATGGAGGTTGTCAAGGATTTCATCCTACTTGGATCTGCCATCGATACCCACAGAGGCAGCAGTCAAGGAAACATTGGGTAGACTTGGGACACAAGACTTCTTTTAGTCTTAAAGATGAAAGACTAAAGGAGACTTCGAGAGCTAACGTGTGTCTGACCAAAGTGATGGCATGCATTTGAAAACTGGGCCGTTAATAAGGAAGACCAGAGGAGAATTGATGCATTTGACTTGTGATGTTGGTGAATGACATTGAAAGTAACATGGATTACCAGAAGAACAAGGAAATGTATCATGGAAGAAGTTCAGCTAGAAGGCTCCTTCAAAATGAGGATGGGGAGACTCCCTCTCAGGTGCTTTGGACATGTTATCGGGAGAGATCAGTCCCTCAAAAAGGACTTCACACTGAAGTAAAGTAGAAGGTCGAGGGGAAGAAGAGAACCCTCACTGAGATGGACTGACACAGTGGCTGCCACAGTGGGTTCAGGCATTACAATTACGAGCGTGGTGCGAAACTAGACCGTATTTTGTTCTGTGGTACTGAGGGACACCATGATTTGTAAAAGGCTCCAGGGCACTTAGGTGATAATCAAAGTTCTAATAGAGCTGCCGTCACACCTGACTGGAAAGAGTAAGAGAAAGAACGGGTTTCTGGAGCCTGGAACGAAGGAATCATAATGAGGAATCATCATGAACTTTGAGTCAATCCTGAGCAAGCCCAAGTTAACTCTACAGGAAGGAGATTAAAGGGTTGTACTTATCACCCTTGTCTGTGCCTCGCACGGCATCAACCCAAACAGAACTCAGAGAGTGAGAGGTCCTGAAGACATAACTCATACAAGAGAATCTGACAAGATCCCAAGGCTACCTTCGAGGTAAAGGTGATCTGTACGCACATTTTGGTCATAAAACAAATGACCAAGGCTGATTAGCAATACCCAGCTAAAGCTAAAAAATCATCGCCACAGAATGAACCTAATAGATACAAGAATAAATCTAAAATTTTACTCAACATTACTTCTATCATCAGCATTTGTATTAGTCAAATTTTACTAGGGCAAGACAAATAATTTTTCAGAACTGTCAGCTGCTAACTTGGTCCGGCTGTCACTACGTATTTTGGATATTAAGTAGACCTTCACTTCAACTGGAAAATTTAATAATTTTACTAATCTTTTGATATGTACTAAATTATCAGACTGAAGAATATTTGGAACAGAATGTTTTCTAAAAGAAACATTATACCTGCAATATACTGCTACTCTGCATCTTCAAAAACAAAATGGTTGGCAAACTAGAGACATTATTTCAAAAACTTTTCTAAAATAAGTCTAGTTTTCATAGATTTAAGTGATAAGATACTGCTTCTTTAAACTTTATTACAATGTTGTAGTATAGTGAATGTGTGTAGAGCTCTTGATTTTTCTTTGCTTCATTTATTCTATATGGCTTTTAAAGTTATCGTGGGCACTATTCTAAGTTTTGGAGACTTTTATTCAAGTCAAAATATTGAGATTGTAGTGTTTTGTTTTTTGTTTTCTTTGGGGGGGGACATCACTGCCCTCTGGTGCGAGTTGGAGGCCCCGCCTTGCTCCTGAAGAGCTGCTGCTAGATTTGAACCACCAACCCAGTGGGCTGCAGTCCCGCACACAATCACTATGCCACCAGGGCTCAGCCCAAGTAGTGTTTTCTTTGTTTACTACTTGGAATGACTAAAACACCAGACAAAATACAGGAAACATTTCTTAAGACATTGAACATCAATCAACAAAGAGCAATATTGTTGGGAGATTGAGAACAAGGGGTTGGCTTCTACAATGGACTTAATTTACTTCCTGCAGAGAGTTCCTGGAAACAGCACATGAGAAGGGGAGTCAGATCTGGTGGTCTACCTGACTTACAAAGATAGAAATAGGAGTTATCTAGCTAAAATGAACTCTCAGCCTATTTCACCGTTCACATAAATATTTCGAAGTACTTATAATAATTTTAAATCCAAAAATTGGAATTTTATAATTACTATTAATTATACTATTTAGTCTTGCAATAATAGCTGTACATTTATCCTTTGATTGACATTTTCAAAATATAAAGAATTTTTTTTTCTTCTAAAAGTTATGCCTAAGAGGTCTGAGGGGCCGGCCCCAATCCCAATTATGTAGACCGCGCCCCCCTCTCTACCCAGAAGAATTTACTTCACAGGACAGCACTGAAACGACAGCTCAGGAGAGAGACATGTCTGATCAGAGCACACAGGAGCAAATGAAGTGGGTGGGGGGGAGGAGAGAGTGAAGCACATCTTGGCCCACCAAGTCCTGAGATAACATCCCTGCTCAGAGCAGCGAATCCGCTATGAGACACAGCATCCCTTGCTGACCCATAGCTCTACAGGGGACAACGCTAGAGACACAGTGTGGGAATTACACCTGATCTGACCGCTCCACACGGAGCCCAAACACTAAGAGCAAGCAACAGAACAGCAAGGAGAACAGAGCAAGGAGGTCCTGAGGGAGTACCAAAAACATGCAGCCCATCAGACTCGACCTGAAAACACTCTTAAAGGTCAACAAACAGAACTTAGACTATTTATTTTTATTTGGGGGGGGGGGGGGCATCACTGTCCTCTGGTGGTCGTGGGAGCTACCCAGCGCTGCTCCTGAGAGCCACCACTGGATTTGAACCACCAAGCCCGCGGGCTGCAGTCCCGCGCTCAATCACTTACACCACCGGGGCTCAGCCCTTGAACTTGGACTATTTATATGCTTTTTTTTTCATAGATTTGTTGTTATTGTTATTTTGTTCAGTTTTATTGCTCTGTTTTGCTCTGTCTTGCTTTTTGTGCAAGAAGCTAGGCAGAATAAGAAATCTGGAGTCAAAACAATGGGACCAACAGTTCCAAGGGGACATGGGAGAGGGGAGAGAGGTAGGAAGTGGGTGTTAACCAACCCAGGGACAAGGGAACAACAAGTGATCCAAAATCCATGGCGAGGAGGGAGTGGGGGGGTCTGGTAGGGCTTGATCAAGGGCAATGTAACCAAGAGGAATTACTGAAACCCAAATCAAGGTTGAACATGATAGTGGGACAAGAGGAAAGTAAACGGAAATAGAGGAAAGAACTAGGAGACAAAGAACATTTAAGAGATCTAAATACAGACATGTACATATGTAAATATATTTTTATATGATGATGGAAAAAAATAGATCTATGTGCATACACTTATGGGTGTAGTATTAAGGTAGCAGATGGACATTGGGTCTCCACTTAAATAATCTCTCAATGCAAGAACACTTTGCTCTATTAATATGGCACTCCATGATGCTCACCTTCCAGACACAATCACTGAAGACAAAGTGGGTGCATAAGCAAATGTGATGAAGAAAGCTGATGGTTCCTGGCTATCAAAGATATAGCATCTGGGGTCTTACAGGCTTGAAGATAAACAACCATCCATCTAGCTCACTAACAACAAAGCCCACGTGGAAGAAACACACCAGCCTGTGTGATCATGAGGTGTTGATGGGATCAGGTATCAGGCATTAAAGAATAAAAAATCATATAATTGTGAATGAGGGGGGTTGCTGAGGGGGTTCCGAAGCCCATCTGTAGACAACTGGATGAGGAGATGAGTCAGTTAGGGTGCAATATAGCAATGAGGAAACATACAACTTTCCTCTAGTTCTTCAATGCTTCCTCTACCCCCCACTATCATCATCACAATTCTACCTTTCAAATCTGGCTGGACCAGGGGATGTACAGTGGTACTGATAGGAACTGGAAGCACAACCCTTCAGGACCAGTGGTGAGAAGAGCAATACCAGGAGAGTGGAGGGAATCGATTATAAGGATCTATACATAATCCCTTCCCTGGGGGACAGAAAAGTGGGTGAAGGAAGGCATCAGACAGTGTGAGATATGACAAAGTCATAATAATTTATAAACTATAAAAGTTAATGAGGGAGAGGGAGTGGAGATGAAGTGAAAAAATAAGGAGCTGATACCAAGGGTTCCAGTAGAAAACAAATGTTTTGAGAACGATGATGGCAATAAATATACAAATGTGCTTGACACAATGGATGGATGGATGGTTGGATTGTGATCAGAGTTATATCAGCTCCCAATAAAATTATTTTTTTAAGTTATGCCTAAAAGGAAGGATAAAAGACATGCTTCCTATATTTAAGCATAGGATCTAGATATTAGCATTAAATATGAATGGCTTATCTTATTTATAATAAACTTACTGGACTAATTCAGTATTAAGGAAGCTGACTCAAGCACATGACTGCGATAATGAACAAGTTCTGGGATGCAAGAAATGACATTGAAATGGGAGTTCATCGATTTGGAATTCCAGAGAGTAACGTCAAAGCCTAATGGCAGAGTTTAGGTGATGATCTTGCAACTCTCATGGATGGAAATGCTTGTCCCAAAAAGTATCCAGTTGTAAATCTTAACCTCTATGCCTGTGGTTATAATCCCATTTGAAAATGAGTTGCCTTTGTTATGTTAATGAAATGAGACTAGTGGGGGGGGGAGGGGGGTTGTTGTAAATCTATCTCCATTGAGATATAAAAGAGATTAAGCAAGCAATCAAAAGAAGCAGAGAAAGGGAAAGACTGATTCTCCTACATGGAGATGGCCAAGAAATTAGAAAACAAGCTGAGGCGCCAAGGACTTTCCCCAAAAGTTGATGGAGAAGGAAAGCCTTCTCTGGGGCTGAGGCTCTGAATTTGGACCCTGAAGCTCCTAACCTGGGAGAAAAGAAATTCCTGAGTGTGAAAGCCACCCCCTTGCTTTATTTCTGCACAGAAGTCCTGGCTAGCTACGACAGCAAGCATTAGATCACCAAGACAGCTGCAGAGCTGCCTTTTGTTGTCTAAGGGATCTGTAGTGACACAAAAGTCCTCTCAAGCCTGACACTCATGGCATTAAATCATGCCAGCATGGAGTAATTTCATCACCCCACCACCCAGAAACTTACTTCAAATATTTAGGGGCCACAGTTATCCTTAAATCCCCCCGAGTTGAAATAATGATGGTTATACAACCTGGTGAATACAATCGATGCTGCGCGATGACATGGGTGCAGAAAAATGGTTTGTGACCAACGTACTAACCACTTTAATTAAAATTTTCTTGAGTTGCTTGTACCAATTTTTTCCTAATGGATATATTTTAGGATGATAACTCCTTGGAAATACGTATATTGGTATTAATATGTTTACTCTCCCTCCCAAAGTTCATATTTCAAAAAAGGACAACTGGAAGCATCTCCCTCTACACATGCACCATTTACACTATAGATGGTGGAAGGGTTTCACAAGTCATCTGAATCTCCACGCCAGTATCCCTCACTTTCACCGAAATCTTCAACATAGTTGCTGTAGAATTCCTACAACAGGGGTCCTTTTGAAAACAATACTGGACAGTTGGATCAACATTGTATGAAAACTTGAAATGATGGCATTAAAGAAGCAGGAAAGGGATTTTTTTAATTTAAATAATTTATTGGGGGCTCTTACAGCTGTTATAACATTCAATACATCTGAATCGAGCACATTTGCACACATGTTGCCACATTCACTTCCAAACATTTTCCACTTGAGCCCTTGGTATAAGCTCCTCTTAAAAAAAAAAAAAAAGCTCCTCTTTCCCCTCCCCCCCTTTTTTTTAAATGAATCATTTTATTGGGTACTCACACACCTCCCCTCACAATCCATATATATCAATTGTATGCAGACCTCATTTGCACACTTGTTGCCATCATCACCCTCAAAACATCTTCCCTCAACTTAGGCCCCCACTTCCACCTCCCCATATTTCCCTCCCCCCCCATGAACCTTTAATAATTTACAAATTGCTATTTCATTCATACACTGTCCAATGTATCCCTTCACTCACTTCCCTGTTGGCCATGCCCCAGAGAGGATGTTATATGTAGATCTCTGAAATTTTTCCCCCTTTCTACTCCACCATCCCTCTATGCTCCCAGTATCACTCCCAGCACTCATCCTGAGGGAATATTTATCCTAAATTCCCCATGTTTCCGAGTCCAGTGTACATCCCCTGTTCTAGCTGGACTTGTCTGGTAGAACCGGTAGCATGATAGTGGGTGGGAGGAAGCATTTGAGAACTAGAGGAAAGATGCATATTTCATTGTTACTACACTGTACTTTAACTGGTTCATCTTCTCCCTGCAAGCCTTCTGTAAGAGGATGTCGTTTCACCTATTGATGGCCTTTGGATCGCCAATCTGTACTCCCCCTTATTTATAATGATATAATTTTAGTTCTTTGATGCCTAATACTGGATCCCTTCAATACCTTGTGGTCACACAGGCTGGTGTGCTTCTTTCATGTGGGTTTTGTTGCTTCTGAGCTGGATGGCTGCTTGTTTATTCAAGCCTTTAAGACTCCAGACACTATATCTTTTCATAGCCGGGCACCATCAGCTTTCTTCACCACATTTGTTTATGCACACATTTGCTGTCAGTGATCATATCATGAAAGCAAGCATGCAATGTTATGGTTTTTAGTTCTTAAACCCTGATAACTGATCCCTTTGACAACTCATGATCCTGCACACTGGTCTGTTTCATCCATGTGGGCTTTGTTGCTTCTGAGCTAGATGGCTGCTTTTTTACTCAGGCCTTTAAGACTCCAGACGCTATATCTTTTCATAGCCGGGCACCATCAGCTTGCTTCACCACCATTGCTTATGCACACATTTATCTTCAGTGATCAGGTAGGGAAGGTGAGCATCATGGAAGGGTTTTGTCTTCCCAAAATATACACATGGTTGATCCTTAAAACCCACTGTTGGAACAACACTGTTTTGAATTGAGTATTATAAATACAGATCAAATTAGCTCATCGATATCTTATAGTAAATTATAATCTCCATATTCTCAATACACAGTTCCAAGATGACAGTGAAATAAATTTCTCGGGTGAAAGAAACCTTGGCTGAGAGGGGCTGGACATCTTAGGAGTGATGACCCTATAGGGATAGCAAGTAGAATAAGGGTTTCAGGGGTGGGGGTACAGTGGAGATGAAGCTGGTAAAGGGAGTTGATATCAAGGAGTCCAGGAAGTAAAAGAATGGAAACTGATTATGGTAGTAATTCTGCTTGATGTGACCAAACTATGGAATGATGAATGTATTAACTCCCAATTAATAGTAAATTTAAAAAATAATCCACAGAGGAATTTTAAATTGCTTTAAGAATCACAACATGTATTATACTGCTACTTGTTAGCATACCAGTTACAATTTTGTGTATGCACACACATATACACAAGAGGGTTCCCCCCAAAGCCAAAATTTCTTGTTATTTTCTTTCCAAAGCTATGTACTTTTTTTTTTCACAGAACAATGTTATTGACTTCAAAGTACTCTCCATTATACTTCATATATTTATCAAATCTGTGATTCCATTCTTGGAAACATTTTTCAAACTCATATTTGGAATAGCTGACAGCACCTCCCTTGGTTTTTTTATTCACCTCTTCTATGTCATTAAATCGCATGTCCTTCTTCATTCACAGATATAAAAAGAAGTTGCATGGAGCCAGGTCAGGTGAGTCAGGTGTGTGGAGCAAAAGAGGAATGCTGTTTTTGCCAAAAAAGGGCACATTGAGATGGATTGTCATGGTGGTAAAACCAGTCCCCCTGTCTGACACAAATCAGGCCTATTTTGTCATGCATGGTTACATGATCTTTTCAGAACCTCTAAATAGAAAGCTTGATGAACAGTCTGACCTGGTGGCACTATGAGTCAGCATTTTCATTGGTTCAGGAAGGTGATGAACATTCAGAACGAGGTTTGTCATCAATCGACATTTCACCTCTTTTGAAAATGAGAAAACCACTCATACACTTGAGTTTTTCCCATAGTGCTGCCCTTGTAAGCTGTGTTCAGCAGCACAACAGCTTCTGCAGCACTTTTCCCAAGCAAGAAACAAAATTTCACAGCTGCACGCTGCTTTTGTAAATCAGTCATCACAAAAGTTCCAGAGAAACTAAAAACTGTGCTCCACCTAGTGCAATTCTGTTGGGGGGGGGGGGTACCCCTTCACACATATATGAAATGGAGCCTAGAGTTTTAAACTATAACATTGAAATGGAAAATTAAAAATAAATGTATTCCATACATACAATATAGTCCTGAACACTAAACACTGAACTGAACAACAAAATAGCAACACAAAGCAAGCAATAACTAAGAGGCTTGGACCAAAAAGGCAGTTTTAGGACATTTGGGATCAAGGACAGTTCCCATTCATTTGAGATAAAAGAGAAAATTCACTATGTTGTTGCTTTCCTTCAAAAAACATATTGATTAACTTTCCCGCTTCCATACATATCATGAAACTGCTACTGTGTGCAGGCGAGATGATCTCAACTGCCAGCGACCCTCTCGGACGGAGCAGAGCTTCTCCACAGCATTTCCTAGACCTCACCCTTACAAAGCCGTCCCTAAGCCTTTTCCCTCATCAGCAGAGCAGGCAAGTGGTTTGAAACAGCCAACTTTTAGATTTTCAGCTGAATGCGTCACCACGGTACCACCAAGGATTCTGAGCATAAAGGAAGTGTCATTTGATAAATGATGACCTAGAATGTCTTCTAAGCCTTGGCCATTTCTGGGGATGAGGAGGTCTGATATCAGCCACGCTTGAGCTCAGAGCCTTTGGGCATTGTAAGTTATATCCCAGCTTTCTGCTTCTTATTTATGAGACGAGATGGTTGTATTAGGCAATATTATCTAAAGAACTTGAGGTCTGCGGCTACCTACCTTGTGTAAATGAGGTCAGAGAAGAAAGCATATCCTGGGCTTTTGTTTTTCTTGTGTTTTCTTCCCTTTTTAACTTCTTGTGATGAAGTTGTGGAATTGACTAGCACCCAGCCCCCATTCACTCACCAGAACAGCCCAGTGCAGTAAAAACAGTTCTGATTAATGGAGCCTTCCTGATTATGTAGGAGCTGTTTAAATAGAGTTTTACTATAATACTATTTGCCATGAGGCCTAAGAAAATTGATGGGATTAGGGTTACAGCTCTAATAATTTTCCTTTATAGATGTAACCTGAAATAACAGGTCAAACGGACAAATAAAATTAGCAGTTTCCTGGATAATTCTCCTGAAGTATAAAATCACGCTGGAAAAAATCAACAAGTTGGTAACTTTGCCTCAAAAGAGGCATAGACGGGAAATGGCTAGAGTTTCCTTCACCCTAATTAAAGGCATTTCTGCTCCTTCTCTTAGAGGGTAAGGTGTCAGAGTGACTACTGTCTTTTTTTGTGGGAGGGCAATCTCTCCATCTGGAACTTCACCAGGAATCGAGACTTAAGCAAAAGGGGAGTAGCAGCCGCTCAAGAATCCAGGGAGCAGGTACAGAGATACCAATATACTTGTGTCTTTGAGTCCATTCATCCACTTCTGTGTCTCCCTTCAGTCAGCCCCGGTCTGGAGCCAAGGACCCATCCAGATTTAGAAGCTATGGGAGATACTGTCACTTCAGCCTCTTGAGAAATGACCATCAGTATTAGTGTTAGCTCAGCTTCACACCACCAGAAAGGGTGTTTTCATAAAACTACTTATGTAGGTGTTGGTTTAATAATTATTTTTGACCATTCTAATATTCATTCTTATTCTATGTCTTGGTTGCCAAACATCTATCCTGGTGTTTCTTTCTCTCTTCTTTTCTTCAGCGCTTTCTAATTTAGCTTTAGTATTACTTCGTGGTAAAAAAATAATCACTTACATTACAAAGCGATTTTTAAAAATTTCTTCTTCAGGCATGGCAAAGCCTTTGCTGCCTACATTTCTAGAAGAGCATTACACCCAGCATGGAGTCTTCCTGAAAGAGGAAACTTGAACGTCTGGTACTGCAAGCCACACCTCCTGAGCTCATTCCTATCACTCTCGAGAGTTCAGCCTTGACTTACTTGGAGATTACTAACTCTCCAAGGCAGAATCTGCATTTCCAGGGCTTATTCTAGAAACATGGTTGTTGCTATGGCATGATTTAGAATTAAATCCTTATTAATACTTACACCGCAACCCCATCATCACTGAGCCAGGTCTCAAAGAGGCTACATTCTCCTGCAGAAATGGCTTCTGGATGACATGTCGCCAGATAATTTTTTATTTCTACGACTCCGATGAAATTGTTTTTCATTTCTTGGTTCTCCATAGTGAAAATTAGACAAGATTAATGAAGAGACGAACTTTGTGAGATTCGTTCTGCTTCTCCAGAGAACCCAGTCCAAGACACACCTCTACATTGCAAGAGCTAGTTTGTGCTGGTCCTAATCCCTAGCCCTCAGGAGTGTAGGCACTGTGAGGCAAGAACACAAAGCCCGGCCTCATCTACGGTGATCTCATCTCCAGATCCTCAATTGCATCCCCGAAGACCTTTTTCTAAATGCAGTCACACAGATGTCACTCACTCACTCACTGCCATCCAGTCAACTCTGAGTCATGCTAACCCTACAGACACAGGGGAGAGCTGCGCATGTACACACGTGCGTGGACACACACACACACACACATACACACACACACAAACACACACCAGGTTCCCAGACTGTAGCTCTTTATGGGTATAGAACCCTCTCAGCCACTCAACCACCACACTGTGCTGGATCTTATCCACATTTTAATTGGATCCTATCCATTTTAGAAAGCTTTTTATTATACAGTATAAAGAAATAAGTGTTACCTGGATGTGAGTGGAGGTCTTCTTGCGCTAAGAAAAATGCATGGTTAAAACCAAACTCCTCCTCATTTCAATATGTTCTAGTCTTTAATATTTCTTCATTTTTTTCTTTGCTAGTGTTAACTTTTTTTAAAAATATTTTTTTGGCATCACTGCCCTCTGGTGGTGGTGGGAGCTACCCAGCGCTGCTCCTGAGAGTCGCTGCTAGATTTGAACTGCCAAGTCCGCGAACAACAGTCCTGCACTCAACCACTTACGTCACCAGGGCTCAGCCTAAAAAATATTTTTAAAATATTTTTCTGTATATGAAATCCAGGACATGTCAATCTATAGGGAGAGTAACTGCCTACCTTTTGATTAGCAGCAAGACACTCCCACCACCAGGGCTTTTATTCCATGTCCTAGGGCCGTCTAATGTGACAATGTGGGTGAACAATAAGTTCCAATAAACTAATTCGGTTCCTGAATTGTCTCATCATTCCCATTACTGTTCCCCTTTCCACACTGATCCAGAAACACAAATTAGCAGGGCTCTTCCACTCATGACAATGACTTTCCCCAAGCTCCTGTGTCAGTAGAGTGCTCCTGAATTCTCAATACAACTAAGGAGTTGAACATTTTAACATAAGAGTTATATAAAACGTTTTAAATAGAAGAGGTTCCTGTCACTAAATGCATAAGCCACATTCCCTGTTGCCTTTCCTTTTCCCTTCCACTGCTACTTCATGCTCGCTTCTCTCTCAGTAGCCTGGTTCCATTCAGTACAGTCCTAGCCCTTCCTATGAGAATTTATGCTGCTGTCCTACTTCGCTGGTTTTCTTTTAGAAACGATTCTCAACCTGAGAAGAACTTGGGTATCACTATCAAGGCGCTACTCCTCCCCTTAGAAAGGGCATCAACACAATGTTCTGGATTTTTCAAAGTGACTCTACTGAGAACGGAAACCTTTGCAGTGGCCTGGCTTCAAAGGGCAGGTTAACTTTGGACACTTTTGCTGTAAGCTCTGTTGGAAGGATGCTCTGAAACGGGAAAACGAGAAAGCTGACAAAGGGAGACGAGCTGGCGCTACAGACCCAAAGCAGAGTTGCCTTGGCCAAAAGGAAATCAGATCTAGAATGGGGACACAGGGAGGCTTCACGACTTCCCCCAAGTGACCAGTATGGAAACACCACCTCTTCCTGAAAAGTAAGCTTAACTCAAAGCTTATGGGCTTTGGATAGCCTCGGTGACAATAAATGAAAAGCAGGACATGGTTGGTGAACAGGAGCTGATTTCCCAGGTTTCTGGCAGTCCTAGACAAACAGGTGCAAAACGAGCAGATGGCGGCAGGCAGTTTGTCCCTCCAGAGACTCAGAGAAGGACTCAGAGAAGGACTAAGAAGAGGAACACGGTGAGCAGCAACCATTGTGGATGATGTGGGTGCATTATACAAGGCTGGAGACTAAGGTAAACAGTCAGGGCGGCAAGGGGATGATTCCTGCTTCTGCTTTGTCAACTCTTTGGGGGTGACATAAATGGAGTTGGCAACATGGTAACCTGACTATGTAGAGAAGATGGCATAAGTGATTCTTTTAAGGGACCTAGTTCTGGCATCTGAAAGCATGCAGGGCCTTCAAAAAGTTCCTGTAAAAATTCCATTATTTTTTCATCCCATTTTTGAAACCCCTTAATATATTTCTAGGACCAGACCTGTATTCAAAGCCCATCTGTTAACCAAGCCACAATCTACTGATGCTGACATGACTGATAGGCTCAATGAAGATGGACGGATGAAATCATAGAGCCTACCAGACAGAACTGAATTCCAGAGAAGGGGAACTAAAAATGGAGGAAAACCAAGCAAGGAACAATGCAATTAAATACTTGAGTTGGCCCCTCACCTTGCACCCAATGGCTTCTATAATAAAGGTACCCCGGAAGTGGGAGTCCGCTGAATCAACTCTCAATTTGAACTCCAGCTTCATTCCAAATGCAATAGCATGAGTCTAGGGGGTTCAGGAAAGAATTATGAGCTAGTGTATCCTCCACTGGGAGAGAGTCCTAAGAAATTATGTGTCCCAGGTTTTTGCTGCTACATAAGAGCACACTTGCACTCTCCCACCCTTCTACCAGCTTGTCACACTGTGGTGGCTTGTGTATTACTCTGGCACTGGTGTTTCAAGGACCAGCAGGGTCTCCGAGAGTGGACAGGCTTCAGCAGAACTCTCAGACTAAAAAGAAAGAGCAAAGATCTGGTAATCTGTTTCTGAAAATTAGCCAATCAAACCCCTGTGACCCTAAAAGAATTTGGGGCAATATTCTTCTGGCAGATGAAACCCCACCCCCAGATTAGAAAGCACTAAGAACACACAGAGGCCATGACAACAGACTCAAGCATGTCCGTGGTCATGAAGATGCCGCAGGGCTGGGTCATGCGAAGATTGTTGTCTCTCGGGGCACCACAGGTGAAAGCCAACATGATCTAAGAAGTCGTCCACAATAGCTCCTTGCCATTAGATAAGGTCACTGTGACACTGGTTCCCCGAGAGGAAAACACGAATATGTTATAGAATAACATGGGTCTCCTTTTCCTTTCTTTCTCTTTCCACCCACACAGTTGTATCTCCCAGGGGTGGGAACGTCTGGTCCGTGGGTTAAATAAGGCCTGAGAAATCAATACCACTAACATGGCATGCCTGACCGAAGACAAGCGGTTCCAGACATCACATTAAGGGCGAGTTAATTAAATGTTTGACCAGTAAGGCCCCTGAATGATGGTATAAATATCAAAATGACCCTTAGCAGGAAAAGATTCCCCTCCCCTGAGTCTAGACGAACGGTGGTGTGAAGTAAGCAGCAGTATCTGAAAGCCAGACTCCCCCCCCCACCCCCCACCATCCCTGATGGGGAATCTGTCTCGTGAGGGACAAGGATGAGGGAGGAGAAAAGAAGGCAAGGACACGCCCCCTCCCCCCTCCCCCGACACCGTGACAACCCCCCTCCCCCCCGGAAGGGGGCGAGGGAAATCTTGAATGACATCTGAGATTGACATTTGAATTGGGCTTGGACCAAATGTTTGGCCTTATGATGTTCTTTTATGTTTATTTTACACCTTTATTATGGGGATTTTAAAATGTTCACAAATGGAAAGAGAATGGTGGAGTAAAACCACATTGAGCCATCACCCACAATCAATTAATAACAATATTTATGCGAGCACACACACAAAAAGAAGTCTCCAGCCAGAAGAATCCACAAGTCTAGGAAGCTTCGTGTTAAAGTCCAACTTCACTCATTCACAGACCCTCTGCCTCTGTCCCTCCATGAGAGTGGTTCTCCACCTTCCTCATGCCGCGCTCCTTTAACACGGTTCCTCATGTTGGGGTAACCCCCCCAATCATAAAATTATTTTTGTTGCTACTTCATCACTACAATGTTACTACTGTTATGAATCGGAAAACCCCTGTGAAACGGTCATTCGATCCCCAAAGGGGTTGCGACCCACAGATTGAAAGCTGCTGCTCTAAGAGAAGGCATGGCGATTGTCCATGCAAGCTGACCTTCGGTCTTTATTTTACCCTTTCTTTCTAGGTCTTATTTTCTACTTCTCTACTTCTTGTTAGCTTCCTTGAAACTCTTCTTTAAGTTCATCACAATTTGGTGGAACAATGGAGTCCAAATATTGTATTGTGTACTTATTACTGTATTGTGTGCTTATTATTCTTAATATCTTAAATGAAAAGTTTAAACAGATAAACTTGGGAACTCCTTGATCAATAGTTTGATGAAGGCCACACCTATCTATCAAGAATAGACATTGTAAGACACTGCCTTAGATTCCAGGGGAGAGAGGTGCAGATAGTTGTAAAAATACAAGAATAGAAACTAGCCTCATGCCCATTACTAAGGCAATGGTTAAGTAAGCTTGGGTCTATCTACTTCTGAATTGCCGGCGGTCAGTAACAAAATGAGGCCCATCTATCAGGGTTGACATGAAAAAGAGCTCCAAGACATATCACTAAATGATAAGCACAAGTTACAAAATAGAAATAATAGCTAATATTTGTATAATAATCCGTGGCAGGAGGCAGCGGTTCTCTACCGGCATTTGCTCGTAATTCCCACCGATTCCTATGAGCAGGTCCTTGCATACCCTCAGTTCACTGAGAGAAAAATTGAAGCAGAGGATCTGAACTAAGAAGCCAGTGATCCCTGAACTGGCAAGTGGCCAGACCCAATGTGAGCCCAGGCAGCTTAGTGCCAACCCTGGTGCACTGGAGTTCTGCACCACCTAAGGCATCACGAGGTGCCATTGGTATAAATGAAAATGTATGCCCAAGTGATTCCAAAGCCACGTACAGAATAAACACATGCAAAAGGTCAAGACCAAAATGAATATGTCCAAGCCACCAAACACACTAGGCTATTTATGGTAAAGAAATCTCTTAATTTGGCTCTTCTCTCTAAGTCTCTGAACTCGTACCAGAGGATGGGGGTGGAGGGGGGCATGAAAAAGGGCATAGGTCACACTGATAGTGCGGCATGAAGTAGAGGGGTTTGGCTAGTTTTCATTGCCACTCGCCTGGCTATAAGGAGGAGCCATCTCCGAAGGAGGAGCAGGGAGAATCCCAAGACCATCAAGGAGAGGAGAAGGGCCGCCACCAGGAGAGCCGGTTTGAAATCCCTGTCTGAAGCAGCAGAGGCCATGCCCTGCCAAGACCAGAATGAAGACTCGGAGGCAGAGAAGTGGGTGAGCTTCCTGGCCCAGAGACAGAAGCTGAGGGACAGCATGACTGAGAGGCGGAGGACCAGAGAGAAACTTGGCTGCTGGCTAAAGGAGGCCCTGCTGTGTTCTCATCGATCCTGACTTGTGTGAGTATGTCAACTCCCCTATACATTTCCTTAATCGTGAATATTGCCTGGGAGTTCTGTGTACACATTGCAACCAAGTATTGAACCCAGAAAAGAAGTAGAGTGTGAAGGGAAGAAGGATTAGTGTCAGAATAGATCAAGAAAAATGGAGCGTGGTGGCAATGGACTGGGGCGGGTGGGAAGACAGATTCTCTTTCTCCTTTGGGTAGCCAGAGGAGGTTGAACCAAGAGCCTAAGAAGAGGAGAAAGAGCAAGTGAAAATTAACTTGCTTTATACTTTGGGAACTTTATGTTATGGCAAAAGGGAACACAGGGAAGTGGGTGAAGGGAGACATTGGACAGTGTAAGCTATGACAAAATAAAAATAATTTATAAATTAAGGGTTCATGGGGAAAATGGGGAAAGTGAGGAGCTGATAGTACAGGCTTAAGTAGAAAGCAAATGTTTTGCAAATGATGAGGGCAACAGCTGTACAAATGTGCTTGACACGATGGGCGGGTGGATGGCTGGATGGTGATGAATTGTATGAACGCCCAATAAAATGATTTTTTAAAATGAATTTTCACATTACTCATCAATCCTTAACAATCCCTTTTATTGAACAGATTCATTAGGTGTGCCCTCAGACATCACAATGAGCTGGGGTGAAGATGGGGAAAGGGCAGAGCGAAGCTGTTGGATCTAATTCAGAAAGTGCCCTAATGCTGGTCCATGGATGCTGGGTGTGAAAGCTGGGGAGAATGCCAAGACCAGGAGGTTGGAAGAGGAGCATTTTAAACTGAGAATATGGGATGGGCTGAAGCTCAAATACAGGGTGGGGGGCAAAGGCAAGAAATAATTTGCCAGACAATCGTGACCCTGGAAAGTTTATGAACAAGACACTGATATAATTAGGAAAGCAGGTGAGAAATGTTAATTTGGTCACAGTCTGAAGTGTATCTGTACCTCAGGGGTAAGGATGGCGAGACTTCAGAGACTTTTTAGGGTTTTTTCAATCACTTTATCTTTAAATCATTTTATTGGGGTTCACACAATTCTTTTTTTTTTTCTTTTTTGTTTTTGTTTTTGTGGGCATCACTGCCTCTGGTGGTTGTGGGAGCTACTCAGTGCTGCTCCTGACAGCCGCCACTGGATTTGAACCGCCAAGCCTGCGGGCTGCTGCCCTGCACTCAACCACTTACGCCACCGGGGCTCAGCCCCACACAATTCTTATCACAATCAATACATACATCAAGTGTATGCAAACCACACTTGCACATTTGTCGCCATCATCATTCCCGAAACATCCTCCCTCTACCCCGGTCCCCAGCATCAGCTCCCCATACTTCTCCTCCCTCCCCACTACCACTCCCCCATGAACTCTTAATAATTTACAAATTATCTCTATTTTGGCATATCGTCCACTGTCTGATGTGTCTCTTCACCCACTTCCCCGTTTCCATATCTCAGGGAGGAAGTTACATGTAGATCCTTGTAATTGGTTCCCTTTCTACTCCACCTTCCCTCCACCCTCCGGGATCAGCACTCTCACTCAAGGGGTCATCTGTCCTGGATTCCCTGTGTTCCGGTTCCTATCTGTACCAGTGTACATCCTCTGGTCTAGTTGGATATCTAAGGGAGAATTGGGATCATGATAGTGGGGGTGGGGGAGGAGCATTTAAGAACTAGAGGAAAGTTGCATGTTTCATTGTTGCTACACTGTACTTTGACTGGATCATCTCCTTCCTGCGACCCCTCTGTAAGGGGATGTCACTTCATCTATTGATGGGCTTTGGGTCCCCAATTTGTACCTCCCCCATTTATAATGATATGGATTTTTTATATGAACACTTTGGTCATGTTATCAGGAGAGACTGGTTCCTGAAGAAGGATTCCAGGTCAAGTGGAGGGGCAGCAGAAAAGGAGATCCTCCAGGAGAAAGAGTGACACGGCGCCTGTGTCAGTCTGAGTAGACTAGAGAAACAAATTCATAGACACACATATGGATATAAGGGAAAGGTTTATGTACAAGAGGAATGGAACATTGAGAAAGCATCCCAACCCAGTCTAGTCCAAGGTCATAAGTTGTCTGATACCAGTCTATAAAGTCTCCTTCCAACTCACGAAGTCAGAGGCCATTGGGGGCAGAGTCTTGTGTATCCAGCTGGGGTAGAGGTGTCCCAGCGCTGGCAGGGGTCTCCCCATGGCTCTTCATTTCCAGGGCTCAGGGTCCAACAGCAGTGTCCGTTAGCGGTAGAAGCATCTCAGCACTGGCAGGAGTCTTCTGTGACTTATCCAGCCCCAGAGGTCTGGCTACATCAGGGCAAGCCCATGTGGCTTCTCCTCTGGCTCCTCCATTCTCCAGGAATCAGGACCGATCAGCATGCTGTCATCTCATCTTGTCAGGAATTCGTCTCTCAATCCAGTCTCTCTTCTCCAAATAGGAAATACCAAGAGACTTCCCAGAATTCTCAGGAGAAAGCCATGCCCACACAGAGGTCTCATTGGCTCCTCATTGGCTATCTCCAGATTAACAGGCTAGACTCCACCCCTACATCCCAATCATGAAATTGACATCACAAATACATGACCGCCACCGTGGCTGCACACAGGGGCTCAGCATCGGGCCGACTGTGCAGTGCGGCCGGCCCGGCAGTGCTTCACTCTTTGGTGCATAGGGTTGCTATGGGTCCAAACTGATGACAACGAAGGGCAGCTGCCTTTGGATAGAGACTGGTAGCAGTCCACTCTGAACAGTAACTACAGAAGTGGAAGAAGTCAAGAAGGAAAGGTGTTGGAGGTAGGGAAGGAAGGAGGTAGATTAGACAATGCTGCTAAGACAAAGCTCCGAAGAGCATCGCTGAACATTCACATGTGAAATACTCAGAAAGCTGTCTCGGGAGGCCTACTCTTCCAAACAGGAAGGGAAATGGCCCTTCAAAACCACAAAGGGACACTGAGGTAGGGACACCCAGTGCCAGATGTCGGAAAGAAGAACATCCACAGGACAATCGCAATAGGCATGTTCTCTCTGTTTTGCACCCCAGTGCGGAGCTACGAACAGTGTGAATCTTGGACCAGGGCCAGCCCACAAATGCTTTGTCACCTTCATGCTCAGAGACAGAAATGGAAAAGAAGAGGAAACTGTTACAAGCAGTCACAGCAGTAAACAGAGGGATTTTTACCATGGACTGAATCTAATAATTTAGAAACTACACTTCTATCTTCTAGATATTTTCATCTCATTTTGTAGCAATTCATTTTTATTGTCATCATAAACATATAGGCGAGGCAAGTCACAATGAGTGGAGAAAAATCAACAAACTACTATCTCACACCAGTAATTTGAGATATACGGGTGTAGCGTATACAGTCTCACTTCGTTTAAAGGTGGTTTGCTTGTTACGTCATTCGAATCTATGACAAGATAGTTTGTTTGTTACATCATTCGATCCTATGACCAAAAAATATCTTCAAATAAGGAAGACAAGGCTACATTTGTTGATTTTTTTTTGTCAGGAAAGTGCAAATCCTAGGTTTGGGATTTGGAGGGTATGGGATATCTATCAAATGTCCCCTCTGGCCCCCTTTTAAAAAGTCTTCTTTTAGAGTTCATACTTAGTTATCTTTAAATCTAATTGTCTTTCTCATTTTCACTCTGGGCCCCACAAATTTCGATGACACACCATCCACAAGGTCTCCCTACTCTGGGGGATTTTAAAAAGCACCCAGAGTCCTGGGAGCCTGCAAGCATGAAGCTCAGGTTGTGTTCAGACTCAGAAACGGTGGCCGATAAAGGAAAGCCTTTGTCCGAGGGTTCGCCAAGCCCCCAGAACTCTGACAAAGTACCATTCTAATAAGCTAAGTGTGAATGACCAGGCACACGTGGAAGAAATGTCTCTTGAAAAGCACACAGGTTTTGAAAATCACTGGGGGGTGGGGGAAGAGGACTGAGGTGGGAGGGGGGATGTGCTTGGAAAAACGTGCTAAAAGAGACTTGCCAACCCCCAGATGGTGACAGGATGTGGAGAAAGGGAAGCCAAGGGAGCAGCAATCCTCCAGGTTACTCAACACAGAGGTGTCCTAGGGCCCTCATCAGAGCAAAAAGAGACTGGAACGCTGCCAGGCCCCTTAATCGTCAAACAAAGCCCACAAGGGAGGGTTTCTGAGAGAAGTTGTTCCAAAGATGAGATCAGCCTAAGAGTTAGCAGCCAGAAGCTACTACAGTTTCGTTTTGCGGAACAACAGAGTCAGAACTCACCAGCACAATCGTCACGTCAACTGTGTAGTCCATCAAATGTTGGGGAAGGCGTTGAGAGAGGGTTCACACTCTCACCTACACTCTGCTCCAAGCGCTGAAGTGTTGGACTTTACGAGACCCGTTCTGCATGAACGTATTTTACAGAGTCAGCGGTCGGTTTGATTTATAGTGGATATGAACTCTGTTTTTTTAAAACATGTGTATAATAAACTAACATTTACAACTTGAATGATTCTAGGGCCCTATTCCATGCCTCCCTGACTTTCCCCTAGACATCTCTTGAGGGTGGACACAGGGCAGCATTCCCATCTGCCCAGCAGCTGATCGGGTCCATGAAAAACGTGGACAAGATGCAGAGGCAAACTAGTCAGCGGAAGCATTCTCGTCTGTCTGTCCTCATCCCGCTGTGAAAATGGACTTACCCCACGAACACTCTGGTGCATCATGCCCCCACACAATTGTACGGCTTTCCATCTATGGCGTGCACTGCGCCGTACTATTTCCTAGCACAGTACCAGGCCCAAAGGAAGTGCTTGCTAATGACTTGTTGAGTCTCTCAGCGATTCCCAGATGACAGTGGGCAAATCGTATCGTTTGGTTATGCGGGCACTTCTCTCTCACAGAGTCTCTGTCACAGCTCTGCACTCATTCAGAATATTCCCAGGTCACCATCCCAAGGAAGCATTAGAATAGCCAGGGTCAACACCAAGTACCTCTGCGGCATGGGCTAGGAAATGCACGGGCCAGAGGGCACCTTCAGCCATTCACCATCTCCAGGGTTAATTGCCTTTGAAAAAACCTTGCTTTCTGATAAGTAAAGCTCCCCGAGCCCCCAGGCACTTAAATATTTATCTGCAAATATTTACCAGTGATAAAGAGATGCATGTGAGCTAAGTGGAATTATCTTTGCGATCTTTACAGAGCAGAAAGGCCATCCACCTGACTCTTAAAAACATTCCTTGGCTTTTCAACCATCGCCTTTCTGGGCTGCTCGGTGTCCTTGGATCATTTATCTGCCTCGGTCACCCTCAGCAAATACCAGTTTGCCCTCTGGCCTCCAACTTGTTCTTCCAGAACTATCAGATGCATCCCCCGACTTGTTCACAAACGACCAAGCTAACCTTGACTTTCTGGGACAAGGAAATCTACATTTTTGTCTCCAGTGCTCTCCCACACATGTCTAAATACCATGTATGCTATTTGTTATTTTAGATGCATAGGTATTTTTTTTATGTAAGATGAAAATATGTTCTCTAGATGTATAAATAGCAGTGTGCCTTGTGTCCCTCATTTCGTCCTTGCCTCTGGCTGGTTATTATTGGATCTCTTCATCTGCGTCCGTGGAGGAAAGGACATGGCAACATTCATAGCTGCTGAGATCCAGTTAGAAAAGAAGCCAGTCCCCCTCCCATGGGGATCAACCCGGCAATGATGGCTTTTACAGGACCAGCCTGATGAGTGTCCCTCAACACGATGGCCGTGGCATCATTTCCATCGGAGGCTGTATCTCTGCTGCCCCCAAAGGTCCAACTGTCCACTCATTCATTGCAGACAGCCAATCAACCAAGTCAAATGAACAGTCAGCAGCACTGTGTGGGCTGCATGGCTGTTTGGTTCCGTTCAATCGGTGGGGGGTGGGGGGTGGGTGTCATGCTGCACAAGTGGCCCCCAGGAAGGAATGCACGCAAGCCCCAGTGGACGGACAGGCTTTTTCAGAATTCTCAGATACCCATGGTTTCCAGCGGATCTGACATCACGATGAATTATCCCGTTGAAAACCCCAGAGCTTTTCCTGAGTTGACCAAACCAGATAGAATGTTAGGGGGAGATAATCTGTAGAAGTTTGTGAGGCGGCACAGGACCACCCAAGGTCCTTTCACAAATGGGAGTATTTCTGCAAGAAAATCTTGAGAAAATATGACCTCACTTGGCATGATCCTTGTTGAGGGACTCGAGTTCCCCTGTGGTTCTCCTGGGGCTTCCGAGGAGCTTGCCCTGCTTGACTGGCTGCTGAGCTCTGCCTTTACACCCCAGGGTCCTGGAATAGCTCAGCGAGGCTTTTTTTTTTTTAATCATTTAATTGGGGGCTCATACAACTCTTATCATACTCCATAGATATACGCATTTTGTCAAGCACCTTTGTACATTTGTTGCCCTCACCATTCTCAAAACATTTCCTTCCTACTTAAGCCCTTAGTATCAGCTCCTGGTTTTCCACCTCGCTCCCCATTTCCTCATGAATCCTTGATAATTTATAAATTGCTATTATTTTGTCATATCTTCCATTATCCAATGTCTCCCTTCACCCGCATTCCTGTTGTCTGTACTCCAGGGAGGAGGTTATATACAGATCCTTGTAATCGGTTCCCGCTTTCTACCCCACCTTCCCTCTCCTCTCCCCGTATCACCACTCTCACCACTGGTCCTGAGGGGTTCATCTGTCCTGGATTCCTGTATTTCCAGTTCCTAATCTGTACCAGTGTACATCCTCTGGTCTGACCAAATTTGTAAGGTAGAATTGGGATCATGATAGTGGGGTGATGGGCGGGGGTGGGGGGATGAGGAAGCATTTAAGAACTAGAGAAAAATTATGCTTCATCATGAGATCTTTAAGATCTTACTTGGTTTCGAAGCCTCTGAGGCGGGACGTGGAAATTTGAGTTCCTAGCAGGAAGTCAAACTGGAAGGAACCAGTGTGAGGTGCTGTGTGGTTGTCCCATGGGAGCTGCCTTAGTGGCCCCCACCTACCTCCCTGCACAGACTCACAAGGCAGAGACTCTGAGTCTCTCCACGGATGACTACAGTGTTGGGTTCTCACAGGACAGGGGGAGGTGAGAAGCCAAATTCCTTTGGAGTTACTGTATTTTCTTCTCCCCTCTCTGATCCCACTGGTGCTGGAAGCTCCTCAGTCCAGGGTGTCCTGTGAATCATCCCAAGAACCCCCAAAGCATTTACTAGTAAACACTGAAGCAAAGCATGGGGTTCTTCCACCGCCCATGCCTGCTCTCTGGAGTTCATGGTTCATCCTTGAGACCATGCCATGGTCTCCGTATTGTTTTCCTACGGCCTGAGATAAAATGCCACCGTTTTAGTAGTTTGGTTTTTACTGTGTGATTAGTGTAGGCATGATAGAGGGAAAAACACGTAAAGCATTATTTTATTTGAAAGCCAGAAGCACATAATGTTTATTAATAAAGAGCCTGGTTTACATAGATTTTATTATTATTGAGCATAAAACGGTTTATATTACAAGCAAGGGTGAAATTACTAACTAATTAGCCTGTGAAGATCATGTTTAATGGAATATATAAATCTAGGGTGTTGCTTTTTTTTTTTTTGCAAACCTTAAGGGTCTTATTCATTAAACATGTACATATGCAGCCTTTATGCTGAGGCAGGGGATTGTGATATACAATTCAAGGTCAAATGATGCAGCTTGTGTTTCCCAAAGTCTCCGTGCTTTAAATTCCCTCAGTCTTAGCAATGCCAGTTTAAATACAACGTTGCCTTCATGTGAGCACTGAATTCAACTATAAAGGAAAGTAATTAATAAATGCCAAGTTGAAGAATTGAGAGTTAAACTGTTTCTCTCTCTCTCTCTCTCTCTCTCGCTCTCGCTCTCGCTCTCTCTCAATGTCTTTCTTGTCTCTCCTTTTGAGGGTACTAGAGGTTAGGATAAGCAGCTGTGGTGGCACGGTGGTGAAAGCATGTAGCTGCGAACTGGAAGGTTCAAACCCACCCGCAGCTCCGCAGAGGAAAGACGAGGCTGTGTGCTCGCGTAAGGTGGCGGCGGCACAGCGTTAGGAGCCCCCAGCAGCAGTTCTACACGTACGAGGGCATTTTCAACTGGAATCGACTTGACGGCTGTGGCTTGCGCTTCGTTTTCTGTTTTATGACCAGGGCTTGGAACCAGTTTGTTCTGGTTCCATCCCCTAACTTTGAATCTACAGTTTAACAAGATCCCTGGGAATGCTCACAGGGCCCCAGAGGAGTGGACACAGGAGAATCTTGTTATGGGGCGGAGGCAGAATCAGCTCTGCTGAGGTGGGAATGCAAATTCTCCAGGGGGGGGGGGCGGCGGTAAGGAACAGTCATGAGTCATTGGAAGACCTGCTCAAGGCTCCCGGAACGCGCCCCGCGGAACCTGGCTTCTCTGGTTTTAGAGGCTTTCACAACCTTTGTAAACACACCGGTCCCGTGTATTTTCGGTTACATTTGGTTACAGCACTATAAACTGTGTCAGGCGTGGCAATAAACTATCAGTCACAGGAAGGCACACATTGTTGGGGGGCAATTACTGGAAACCATGTCTGTAGGAGGAAGAAGGAAACAAAACTCTTTGGGAATTTGGGAAAATAATCCTAAATGTTTCCTTGGAATGTGTGTTTCTCATTTTAGTCAAATAGAGAACGTGTGTTTTAAGTAAAAGTCCAGGGAGTAACGTGGCGTGGCTACTTGAAGCCTCTCTTTTTCCCATATCCCCGGTCGGGCCTCGAGGCCGGCGACTGCAGGGAAGCAACCCTTCCCTCTGTGCTGGCCCCAGCAGGCGCAGCTGCCCCGTGCAAGGGGCCTCCTGAGAACCGTGGTTCAGGCCCATTCAGTCACAGAGAAAGCGCCTTTCTGAGAGGCTGGGTCACCCCAATGGAAAGAGTGAACACGCCCTGGCTGAAGGATTGGGGGGTGCCGCCCCTCCCGACTCTAAGAAGCTCCGACGCCTCCCATGGGCCTTTGTGTAGCCACCACGGCGAGCAGCGCCTTTCAGCCGCTCTGTGCCCCCCGTCCATGAGAGCGAGAGCAGTACTCACACTGGCGATCACTCTGCCACCACCAAGTTCTCCGCACTGCGTCCGATGGACGTGCTTCTGGATTCGGGTCAGAACTCAGAGCTCTTCGAGCCATCAGATTCGGACGCAGGGCACGGGGTGGGGGAGAGCCTCCTGCCTTGGCACCGCCAGGCCCGGTGCCCGTGCCGGGACCAGGTGTCTGCGGGCAGACCCATAGGCCGGCCCGGCCGGCGTGATGGGAAGATGAACACTGCCCCCTGCTGGGCCGCGGCCGCATCACCCCCGGGGCGCGAGCTGGACTGGCGAGAACCGCTGCGTTGAAGGGACGCGCGTGCTCATTCTCTCGCCTGCTTTCCCCGCTGGTTCTCAAGCACCCATTCAGAAGGGTTGTGACTGTCAAGTGTCGCGGTGGGTGGAAGACAACTGGCTTTCTGCTGTTTCTGCTTAATTACCGTCACCAGCAGGGATTCCTTGGAATGAGAGAGCCAGGCCAGACGGGGAGGGGTGGGGGGGAGTGGGGGGAGCAGAGCACAGAAAGGAGAGCAAGGGTTTTCCTAGTTGAGAGTTCACTCACGACGCCAAAAGCTCACGCGTGAACGGACGTGGAAACCCAGCCTTCAAGGGGGCTCTCAGGAACACAGGAAGTGCCTCCTTTTCTGTCCATGGCTATCTGGCTAACCTGAGCACTTTGGCAAAGAGGCTTTGTAAGAGGAGGGGGTGAAGTCGAAAGCTGGGGAGCCCGCGCCCCCAGTCAGGACAAGAACACTTCACCGGAAGCCTCCCACCGTGCAGGTTGAATGCCCAGAGAGCGGAGGAAAGGCTGTCTCCTGAATTCACCTGGAGACACAGGGCTCGCTGCCTGCTCACCTGCAGCCTGTGGGAATGAGTCTCCCAGGGGCTCTCTTTTCCTCGGGGGCAGCTAGCTATCAGGGGACTGGGACCTTCAGAATGACCTTCAGAGCTGCTGGGAGGTGCCGACTCCCAATTTTAAAACGATGATCGTGCCCATAAAATGATGATGGCACAGGCCCCTTTCCGTGCTGCCAGAAGACCTGCTTTCATGGACTGCCTCCCTGGTAAAGGTTATTGAGTGGCCAGCTCCCACTGAGGCTTAATGAGGCTTCATGAAGGTGGGCCGTCATCGTTCACAAAGACCTTTAACGACCTCCTGTCAACACCAGGAATTATTACCTTCCTGCTACAAGCTGGCAAATGTGGACTGAGGAAGATTAAGCATCAGACTCATGGCCATCCAGTTCACAGGTGGTCCAGACCTGTTGACCTTGTAACTGGGGGCTGCATCTTGAGAGAAGACCCTGTGCTTTATGAGGTCACCCTGTCCATTGGGGTAAGCATAAATTAGTGTGCTCCCCTGAGATGTGAGACTTAGATAATAGTCCCCCAAGCCACGGAGAGATTCTGTGGGGTCAGTAGCAGGCGACAGCACAGCACCCTTGTCGTGCCTTGTACATGAATATTTCAAGTTATATTTCTAACAGTGTCAAGCATTTGAGTTGGGCGACATCTTTTAATTATTCAGGTTCCTAAGAACAGTCACAGTCGCAGAATAAATACTAGACTTTTGCTAAAATACCTTCCTCTCACAGAAATTTTTGAAGACATCTCCAGGTTACTTCCAGAAGACATCTTTTAACCCTAAATAAACGATGATCCTATGTCGTTCCCCCTCCAGATTCTCTAGGCCCCAAATCATCTTCTAAGGCAACGTGGTATTTCCAACCCTCTCGCCGTCTTGAGAATAGCAAGGGGTCCTGGTGCAATGCTTGTGGTGCTTGGTTGCAAACTCCAAAATCAAACCCAACAGGCACTGCATGGACCAGAGACCGGCTGTCTGCCCCCATAAAGATGGACAGCCTGGGAAGGGACGTGGGTCCACGGGGCCACCAGGTGTGGAATCAGCTCCAAGGCAGTGGGTTTGGGGGTTCTTGGCAGCATGAGCAGCTCGGTAGGAAAATCGTCCAGTTATTAACACTACTGATCTTGGTTATCTCAAAAACTTCTCACATGTGATGGACTCTGGAACTTTTATTATTATTATTATTATTATTATTATTATTAATGGAATACCTATTTGTGTATCCAGGAATCTTGAAAGCACAATATAGGGAATACTAGCTAACAAGATAAAAACCCAGGCTGCTCCATATGGTACATAGAATCTCTGATAGCACAGCGAATTAAGCGCTGAACCACCAACCCTTGAATAAAGGCCAAAGAAGAACCGCTACATTTGAATTGTGATGTTGAAGAAGAAGACCCGACCGTACCATGGACTGCCCCAAGAAGTCACCCCTTGGTCTCGGAAGAAGTACAGACAGAATGCTCCTTCAAAGTGAGGAGGGCGAGACTTTGCCTCCCGTGGTTTGGAGCAATTGTCAGGACAGACCAGTCCCTGGAGAAAGACAGGAGGAAGACTCTAGGTGAGATGCTACGACAGTGTGCCTGCCGCCAGGAGCACACACGTGAGAAGGACTGGGAGGAGGGGAGGACTGAGCAGCGTTGCCCTCTGTGGTCCAGAGGGTCTCTGGGAGTCAGTACTGACTCAAGAGCACCCAGTAACAACAACAACAGCACCTTATTTCATTTGCACAACCCTAGACATCACCACCTCCATTTTATAAGGAGGGAAGTCAAGGCACACGGAAGTTAAGTAATTTTCCAGTGACATTCCTATCCACATTTCCCCTTTTGCTACTCTGTTATCATAAGCTCCCGTGTCTATGCAAATGTGGATAAAGCTCACGTCAAGAAGCATGGACAAATTAGGGATGCGCTGTCCTCCGTGCTGCCAAGGAGGAGAAAGAATTATGCTTCGATATTCATGGTGCTTTGTAGGAGGTTCACAGAGGAACTACAAACCAGTCTTGGCAAAACCCACCTGTCAGTTTCCTGGAGAAAATAAGAGAGCATTATAAAGAAGATTCAAGATGTTATTAATTCCATAAAAATGAAATCATGTTCAGGGGTTACTGTCAGGCACGGCTGGAGGCTCGTCTCCAGGCAATGCTTCCGCTGCGCTGTCTCTCTGTATTAATGCCAGCTGAGTCGGTCTGTCATGGGTGCTGGCTCCCACGACAATGGCCACACTCACAGGCATGACCCTGGATGACATGACTCGATGGAGTGACGACCACAACACACACACATGAGAACTACTAGGAGGATGGTGAAGGCATTCTTAAAACGTCTCTGGCCCGGCCCAGCCAGTTCCATCTCACAGATGGAGGAACTTAAGTCATCCATCCCGTGTATCACAAAGTTAAACTACCGTCCAGACTCCAAAGTCTACCCCTTTCCAGCTGGCCTCACTGCCTTCAAAAGATTCCAAGGCAACCCAGTGATCTTCCGCAGCCCATTTGAATTGTATCTGCTCTTATAAAATCATATGCAGTTTTGCTTTTATTTTTCTGCAGTTTAGCCTGGCCAGGCCATCCAACCAGACTGCTGATCTCTTGGGACAGACTGACATGCCTTTGTCTACCATGACAAGATGTAGCATGCATACTCTCTGAACTCTTGATCTCTGAGGACAGGAGGCCCAAATGCAAAGGCATGGGTCATGTGGGTGCAGAGTCGAGTGACTGTCAGGCGTCAGGCGGCTGGCCGAGGCTGCCTGTGAGAAGGCTCTGGGTGTTTGTCTAAGACCTCGAGCCGTGGGTAACCTAGGTGTCTTCCTGGCTGGTCTCTTCCTGGCCCTGTGACAGATCACTTCCCTTCCTTGGGTCCGTGGGGCCCCACTAATAAAACCAGCGCTGATCATGCCCTGAGGCTCCTTCTCGCGCTACAGCTCTGGAGGGATGTTTTCACCCTTGAAGGGAATGAACATCCCCCAAGAATGCTGACATTACTGGTAAAGGATTTGCATTCTTGGTGGTTTGCATAGGCTTTTGAAAGCCTAACTAAAGGGTTCCCTGTATAAAGCTTGCCTTTACAAAGAAATGAAGAAACAGGCTTTTCTCCTCTTGAACAGACTTGTTGCCTCGGCTTTTCATCCTCAAAGCAGGGCTCCGTCTCTATAGATCTTGCGACAAGACCAATCCAGCAATTCAGCAGTCACAGCAGAGCTTGAAGGAGTGGAGATCATTGAGCACACCTAACACACACGCGCACACGCGCACACAGGCACGCACAAGTGCACAGCCTTCATTCATGATGCAGCAGCTGTTGTTTGAGGAAAGTTTGACAGGGTCTCCAAAAGACCCAGGATGAATGGATACAGCGGCTTCAACAGCAGGTTCAAACAGAAGCAGAATCGTGTGGGTTGGACAGGACCGGGCAGTGTTTGCTTCTGTTACACACGGATTGAGTCACTATGCATAAGGCCGCCTCAGTGGTACCTAATAACAAGGACAATGTGCCAGTCAGGGACCTAGGAGAAAACAGGGGGCCGAATAAGCAAAAATCCTCATCCTGGGGGAGTCCTGCTAATCCAGCGGTTGCACGCGTGGCTGCTAACCAGAAGGTCAGGGGTTTGAATCCCCCAACAGCTTCCCAGGAGAAACGGTGGCAATGATGTACAGGCTCAAAACTCTCTTTTCTATCCTACAGGGTCTTCATCCATTAGAATGGCCTTGACCCCGGCCTCACAGCGCTTCTATTTTATTGTAACGGTGCAAGAATTACACTTCGTGTTAACTGGTTTTAAAGTTTCTCTGTATTTTTCAGGAGATGAGTTTTCCTACTCTGTGACAAGTTCTGGTTTTCACGGGTGGCTTCATCTGTTTTCTCATGTATCGCAGAGAGAAAAATCCCATGATCATTCGCACTTTTTAAGGAGCCCAGAGGGCAGGGCAGTTTGTGATTGGCGATGCATCTAAAGGTTTGCTACGCAAATCCACCCCGAGACACTGTGGAAGTGATCAGCTAAAGTGACCAGATTTTAAGCAGGACACCACTGACCGGGGGGGCGGGGGGATTCCTTGATTAAAAATTTGGTCTATATGGAGCAACAGAAACGTTCATAGAACGCAAAAAAAATGTATTGTAATATATTTATTTTCATTGTAAAATGCCATGGGACACCGTTAGATTGTTAAAAAGCAGGATGCCTGGTCATGTGGGACGCAGAAAACCTCCTGGACCAGTTCTACCCCTAACACATGGAGTCCTTGTGAGCGGGAGGGGCAGACTCCATGGCTACTGACAACAGCGTCCATTTTTTTCCAATGGGCATGTTGAACGTCAGCGGATAACAGGATCGACCTTTGCAGAGCACTCACATCCTACCGGAGCAAACACTGGAAACAAGGGTTTCCAAAGCCTACGGCACAGATTAGCCATCAGAGAGCAAAGCACAAATGCCTCATACCCTTAAGTCTCGACTTCAGCCCAGTGCTGGCACTGAGAACGTAAACAAAGTCCCCACACCTCCTCCGCGGGACCCTATTTGACTGCTTTTTGACAACTCCATTACACTGATTTGCACAAAATCAACCCAGGTCACGGCAGTGAAATGCACATTGCACGCTGATCAGAGGCCTTGGACAGAAGTTGGAAGCGTGGACTCAAAACCCGAACACGGGGTGTGCCCTGTAATTATTTTATTTTCGACTATAGCAAGTCTCAATCAAATTGCTATCCTAAGCTCAAAGTACACTTTTGCGAAAACATCTAAAAGCCAACTTATACTTACGTGTAAAAATGTACATATTACATAGAAGCGCTTCAGCACCATGAGGCAAATTTTACATGGCCTAAAAGTGTCTTCTCTAAAGTCAACCGACCCAGGAAAACACTTTTATCGTATTTATAAATGTGTCGGAAAATACCGTCTCTGTCGCGCTCTCTTTTCCAAAATCAGTAACACAACCTGTCCTGGGGTTAAATGGAGGATATCTTCATATCTTACATTCTTCCTTAATTCTTCTGATAGTTGTGTCAGACTGAAACTCACCCCCTTAAAACTGTGACAGAGAAAACAATGCTAGTGGGGGCGGGTGGGGAGGAGGTATATGTTTGGGTCAAGATAACACAGGGTTTTAGTCTAAGAAATCTACTTTAGGGCTGAGCCCCGGTGGCGTAGTAGTTGTGCGCGGGACTGCGGCCCACTGGGACAGAGGTTCAATTCCAGCAGTGGGGCTGGGCCTCCTACTCCCACCACTGGAGAGCAGTGATGCCCAAAAGAAAAAAAAAATCTGCTTTAGGGTAGACTCCCTGGCTGGTATAAGTGGTTAATGTATTCAGCTGCTAACCAAACTTCTGGAGGTTCAGGTTCAACCAAAACTGCCTCAAAAGAAAGGCCGGTGATCTACTTCTGGGAAATCCCACAGAGCACATTTCTACTCTGCCACGATCGCATCCCCCGGTGCTGAACTTGACTCGGTGGCACCTGGCTGACTTGATCTCAGGGAACCGCTTAGAGTGTGCTTTCTGCTATGAGGGACGAGTTCGACTGAGCTGTTGCACGGGTGGTACAGGCTCACCCAGACTTCCAGGCAAAGCCTACAAGCCATGCCAGAGAGGTTGGCTGAGCAGAGAAATCCAAAGCCACTCACCCTAGGATCTCTGGACGAAGCCAAGCTGAGGGGCATTAAAGACATGAGGCTTGCTGGAAAATCACTGCCCTCTGGCCACCGTGCATGTGATAGGTTTTATGTGAACTTGGCGGAGGGCAAGATTCTCTCACGGTATGATCTCGCCTCCTGTGGTCGATTCCATGATGAAGTTCTGTGAGGCAGTCAAGCAGCTGTGGGCAGAAGCGCCCACTTTCATCCGGTCACAGCCCAGCTATGATTGAGGGAGGTTCTGTTCAGGCATGGCCTATCCTTAGCCTAGGTGGACAGATGTGTGGAGGCCAGACCCTTGGTGGTGAGACCTCTTATGATGTTGACTGCCAATTCAGGAGCCATCGGTGATATGCCAACCTTGGGTTCTTTTGGGTCAATCTCAAATGTGTTCTGCTTGGCAGCCCCCAACCTGAGGCCCAGTGGCCTCATCTTGCTGCTTCCTGTTCATCAGCCCCTGCAGCTACAGCATCAGGAGAAGCCTGCCTGAGAGCTGACCGATGGACTTCACCTGGCATGGGCTTACCCACAGGGCACCCGTCATGTTGTGATGTAAATCTCTTTCTCTGTAACTACACGCGCCACTGGCTTTGCTTCTCTGAGGGACCCCATCTAACACGGCACACCAGCCTGGTTTTAAAAATCAATTACGCTGTGTCCACTCAAGGCCTAACGCCTCTTGAAGACCAACAAGAACCTAGAACCCTCATGAAGGGTGTGTGTGTGAGTGATGATGCGGAGTAGGATGGGGAGAGGGAAATTCAAGAGGAGATGGCTTCCAGAGGGCAGGGTATGTGGTGCATTTCTATTTCTTTGGGAAATTAAATGAAAAGAATCCGTTCCCAGACTATTCGTGAAAGGGAAGCAGAGGCCCTCCTGAACTGTCCTCCCCTCCCTCACACCCCCAGGGCTGGAAGCCCCTTGGGGTCCAAGTTCAGATTCCAACAGCTGTTCGTCTGGGTTGCATTCCGCATTGACACACGAAGCATCCTGTTTCAAACCAGAAGTTCTACGTAAAGGAAGAAAGAAAAAGAAAGAAAACCTTCTCTGAAAGCTCTTAGACCTCAATGGAGTCTTACAGAACAACCAGTTGATGAATTAAGTGTAAATGAATCAAAAACATGTGGATGAAATTTCCCTCTGAATACACATGGGCCTAAATAGTCAGAGGGAAAGTGCTTCAGAAAACATATTCAGAATTGTCCTGAACCCAAAATGTTGGAAGAAAATGACCCGAGAACTAATTTGACACACTTGAAACCCCAGGCCAAACTGGATGATAAATGCACGTCTGTACCTATAGGGCATGGTAGCAGAGGCCTACACAGCCCGCCGCTTGGGGCGATCGCTCTGGTATATGGGGTGTGCCGTGAAGAGAGGCCACAAGGCCTGCAGCTTGTCTGGGTTCACACTCACCAAGGGTTTGTTTTTGTTTGGTTTTCATGAGAGGAGAACATTGTAATGATTTCCACTACCACCCGGCCACCCCCTCTCCCCGTCATTTTCTTCCCATCGCAAAAGCCCTCGGGGAGAATCTACTGCGTGTGACAAAGAAATATGTCATTTCTGTGTGTCACAGACCTTGGATCGCATCCAGCACCCGCCTTCTCCCTGGAGGCCGCCTCTCATCCGTTGACGATTTGCATTTCATTGCCACCCACTGAACCCAGCCAGGAGAGGTGACTGAACCCGCGAATGGCTGGAGGACGGGTCCATTTCCCAGCTCGTGCTGTACGCAGCCTGCATGGCCAGGCATCTACAGCCAACACTGATTTAAAATGGATACAGGAAGAGAACATCACCACCAGCTCTCTCTCTCTCTCTCTCTCTCTCTCTCTCTCTCTCTCTCTCACACACACACACACACACACACACACACACACACACTTTCCCCAAGACCTTGCTCAGCCTGGAGACCTTTATTTGATGTTTACTTTCATTCGGGATCACTAATTATTACCTTGTCCGCCTTCCCCTTCCCCTAGTGAATCTTTCACAAGGTCCTCATCTTCAGGAGTGTTCTGGACCCTTGAATCTTGAACCTGCAATATGAAACAAGGCCACCTTCTAAAATGTGGACAATCAGAATTCAGATGAGGAAGGAGGAGGAGGGTTGGGGAGAGCAGTCTAATTAGAAAAAGTGTTCCTTTCATGGAGAAGATCTTGTGATGACACATACAGCTTTCATCCACCCTCTGCTGTGTTCCAGGAGCCCAGGTGGTTTAGCCGTCATAGGGTGGGCTGGTAATGGGAGGTCAGCAGTTCCAAACCTCCATCCGCTCCTTGAGAAAAGAGGGGCTTTCTTCCCTGTGAATAGTTATCATCATGGCAACCCATGGGGGCAGTCGTAGAGGGGCACTGTGAGTTGGAATCAATCCAATGGCTGTGAATTTTTGGTTCCTTAAATGTTGTGTATTATTGTCCTTCAAAATATAATTTAAAAAGCGGGCTAAGCCCCGGTGGCGTAGTGGTTGTGCGTGGGACTGCGGCCCACTGGGATGGAGGTTCAATTCCAGCTCCACAGGAGCAAAGGCTGGGCCTCCTCCTCCCACCACCAGAGGGGAGTGATGCCTAATAAAAAAAAAAGGAAAAAAGAGAAAAACCACAAAAAATATATATAATTAAAAAAGCGATGTGATTTTTTTTTTCAGTGAAATAATTCCTGATACGTAGTTTGGCTAGGACTAGAAAACAAGGCTGATAAATTAAAGGCCTGGGGTCTTAATGGTTTCGTGGAAGACTTCTTGACTTCCATGCAGGATTCCAGCCAGTGTACCTCCTAACCACACAACATCCACCTGTCTGTCCATGTCATAGTTAGAATCTCACAGAAAGGTGGAGAGAGTTGGACTCATAAACAACAGAAATCAAATGGTCTAATTTACTATCTGTAAAGCATGTCTAAATTTCAATGATGTGTCAATAGACAAACAAGAAAGAAAGAGAGAGGGGAGAAAGAAGTGGAGGAGGAGGAGGAAGAGCAGAGGGAGGTTTGTGTGTTGCTATGACACTGAAGAGGTTTCAACACCCTGTTCCGGGGGACACACCCAGAAAAAAGACCAGATGAAGTTTGGAGTGCTCAGAAAATCAGTGAGTGCCACCCTGTGGGTCACAGCAATTCAATCTGCAGCCTGTCTTGGGAATGGCAGGGCTCAGCAGTGTTCTGGTCCATTGTGCCCCCGTCCTGGGCAGTGAACGATATGGAAACAGACCTCGATCCTAAATGGTACTTCTATTTCTTCAAACTGCCACTCAAGAGTCTCTTTAGCAAAGTCCTATTACACCTTTCAAGAGGTAAACCGTTTCTCCTTCTCTATCCGGTCTTAAAGAGTCAGAAGGGAGACTCCAGGCTGTGAGTTGAGCTTTGTGGATCTCTGGTTGGTTTGTTGGGGGGGGGGGGGGTTGTGTGTCTCCCCCTCTCTTTCCTGCCTTAGCTAAGAGCACTGCAAGAAGTCACCTCTTTCCCCATATCCTCATGTCCATGCGGCCACAAAAGCGACCATTTCTACAGACTTCCTTTTTAGTGGACACCTGGGCCCCTCAGCCTGAATCGGAATAATCCATCACAGTCGAACCTGTCCCCCAGTCTGTGAATCGTCCCATCTTCCACATCGTCATCCTTTTGCTCCTTCTAGCTCTTGCCGAGGGGGCCTGTCCTGCAGGAATCCTCCGCTGCCCGCTTCTCACGCCTTGAGTGGTCAAAGAGAGAGAACTCCCGAGAGACCCCCCCGGCAGTTTTCGTCATTTGGTGGCGCTGTGACAATATGCCTCTTTCTGTCCTTTCCCCTGTGACCCGGTGTGGGCTTCAGAGACGTGGGGGTTAGCAGGTTTGCAACGTCGTGGGAGTTTCCGTGTCCCCCAAACATGCACTGAAGTCCTGCCCCGACCTTGTCCAGATAATCTCCTTGGAAAACAGGGTTCCATTTTGCCTTGTGCTACTACATTAATGGGTCCAAAGCAGAATAGGGCACTTCCTAAACCGCACGGCTTCTCAGCCACGGAAAGAAAACAAAGCCAGCAAGCAGACTTGACGCAGAGACAAACGGGAGGAAGGCAGACAGCAGCACAGCTGCCACCAAGGCGTGCCAAGCATGGGTTACAGTTACCAGAAACGAGGGCAGAGACCCAAGGACGGCATCCACATGGCGGGCACTCTGGGCATTGAGAACCGCTCGGAAATCGTTCCGTTCCTGAAAACCTCTCACTCGCAGCAGGTGTGCTCTGGCAAACATCTCTTTCTGGTTTTGAAATCATCTCTCTCCCCTCCACCACCCCCTGTCCTCCTTGCACAAGTCCTCACCCCTGTAGACACTCCCAGACCCGCAATGCCACTTTTCCCTCCCTCTGTCAGGCTCCTCCCTTCCTGCGGAAAGTGATGTACTCTCACTATTCAAGCCTTTCCTCCCAAGTGGAAGGGACAGGCCCAGCCCCTCCTGACAATGTGTTAACTGGCTGAGTTCCCCCAGCCTGAGGCTACCCGCGCCGGGAGATACGACACTGTGTGTCTTTGTTACCCACATTCCTGTGAAGCACCTACTATGGCTTTGACCCCTAGGAACCTGACAGACAGCAATGAAACACCGCCTGGCCCACGCCATCATCGCGATTATTGGACCCAATCTCGTTTGACACTTTATTTTTATTTATGAAATAGAGTCATTCGTGTATAAATAAATGACTGTAGGAATTCATAGTCGTTAGGTCTGTCTGCGGTGACCACCTGGTTTCATGAAGAGGCGAGGATCATCTCTAATTCCTGCGCAATTCCTGTGGAGTGAGTCCCCAGATGAGGCCAGCCATGACGCCGCTATCCTGGTCATCTTCAGCCTCGCACACCACCCCCTCGGCCGTCCAGTGGAGGCTGACTCCTGCAGCCGCCCCCTTCTGGGTTTCCAAGACCGTGAGACGGAGTGGAGAATCCACCCATCTCCTGAGGAGCCGCTGGTGGCTTTGAACTGCTGAGGAACCTTGCAGGTTGAGCCCAACAACCTACCCTCTGTCCCCCACAGCTCCCCAAAGATTTGCCACCTGTTCCTCGAACCCCACACATGCACGCCTTCCTAACAAAACGCCAAAGCTCACTGCCATCAAGCGGATTGATTGCAAGCGATCACGACTCCCTGTCTGTGCGTCTGCCAGGCATTATGGATAAAAGGCGCTAATAGCTTATTGAGTGCATATAGTGCACGAGACATTATTTGCAAAGTATTTGAAGTGCCTAGGCTCATATAAGCCCCAGGCTGGAGGCCCAGGAATCACTTTGTTTCTCACTGGTTAATGAGACCAGCTGCTAACCCAAAGGGGAGAGGTTCAAATCCTCTGAGAGATGTTTTGGAAGACCCTGTGATCACCCTCTATATGCATGGTGCTCCCTGTGGAGCACACTGTGCTGCTGGGACACATGTGGGGGATAGCCAACGTCAGCTGTGATTCACCTGTGAGTAACCGGCAACCAGGAGGTGAGCAGTGGCCCTGGGGCATCCAGTGGCAGCTGGTAGAGCTGGGTGGAGGGCAGGTCCTGACTGCACCGCCCACAACCTCAGTCCATGGGTTCTATGTTTCCGTGAGCCTGAAGGGAGACTTAGGCAACCCACACCATCTAGGCTATGATTTTCACTGATGCAGATAGTCTGGTCTTGCTCTCCTGGAGCCCCTGCGTGAATTCCCACTTTCCACTCGTAGCCAACTCTGAAACTATCTGATCTGGGTGCTAGGACTTGGAATTCCTCAGAAGCACACAGCCTATTTCTTCTGGAATAGACTATAGACAAGGAAATTGGCAAGTCTGTCTTGAAAGAGGTACCCTGGAAGTGTTCCTGAGAGACAAGTGAGGTTTGCCTTCTATACTTTGGGTGTGTCATCGGGAGAGCCAACCCTGGGGAAGCTCGTGTGCTTACTGGAGGCCAGGGGCAGCGGGAACCGGACGACGTTTGACAGGGTGGGTGGGCACGGTGGCTGCATCAATGAGCAGCTGTGAGGCTGGTGCAGGCTGGCCCGGGTCTCCTGCTGTTTACAGGCTCACGACGAGTCAGTCCTGCTGGACCGCACCCTCACAGCCACAGCAGCCCGAGCTGGAACCCTCTAGAAAGCACCCAAGACCCAATGAACAAGGAAACAAGAACCGATCCTCTTGTGTCAAAGGTAGAAGACCATGAATTCCCATCCCCACCTTCACCTGCGCCTCCTTCTTCTTTCCCCCTTGCCAGGTGGACCCGTCCAAACCCACTGGAAGAGCCTATCACATTGGGGGCCAGAGGCGGAAGTCTATCCCCCGCTCATCCTCCTTCTGCCTCTATCTCTCCAGCTGCAAAACAGCCGAAAAACAGTGGGCCCCCTGCTTCCCTCACGGAAGAGTGGCAAGAATGAAGGAGACTAGGTGGAAGCTGAACGAGAGACCCCACCAGCACACACAGGACAGTCCCCTGGTCAGAGGACTTCAGGGCTATCCACAGAGGCCCCGGTCACCAGCTTTTCCATTTGTCAGTTGAAATGACGCCCCAAAGAGAAGAAGACAAGACATGACGGAAGGCTATGAGCGGACGGCCCTTCTGGTGACTGTCCATTCAGCATCTGTCCAAGGGGAGGTGATTACAGAGGCTCAGATTGCCTGGCCCATTATCATTAGTGATTATTTGGCGCTAAATGCATTGGAAGGTCACCGCTCGCCTCCCCCCCCCTCCTGTGTGATAGACACCCCCACCACCACCACCAGAGGCTGTGCGGGGCTGCCCTTCTCCAGGTCTCCTCATCCTCCTTCAGAGGCAGTTCCCACACTGTGCCTGCCAGTTTAAACAAACAACAACAACAAAAAAAAAAACATTCCGAGAGGTAACAGGGCTATGGTAATTAATTTTGCTCCTTGACTGGAAGGTGAAAAGCTTTTTATTATGTAAATTATACATGTCCTGAAGGGAAACTTTATCTCCCTCTCACCAATGAGCCCATCAGGCTGTCTGAATCAGGAGTTTTTTTTAAATGTTTATTAGTCTAGGGGGCCCAATTAGGACGTTTCATAGCTTCTAAGTGCTGACATTTATCTCTGGCTTCGAAATAAACCCAGTGGCAGGGAGCCACAGTGGATCAGTCAGTGTGGATGAGGGAGGGACAGAGGGACGGACAGGAGGGCCCAGGGCGGAGGCTGACTGTCCCCATGCAGGCAGAGGGCAATGCTTCTAGGGCTCTTTACGAACCACCTTGGGATCTTACTTATATGAGTGGAAATAGGAATCCTTAGCCGGGGTCAATGGTTGGTGTCAGGAGGGGGGCTATGGATCTTACCAGGCAACTCTGTCAGCAGGGTGACAAGATGACTGTTATAAAATGTGTCTGCAGTGTTGTAGCACTCTTACAGCTTTTACTAAAACTATCCCTGCAGTTTGGGATGACAGCATACACATCCTTTGTAAGTCCATGCATCACCGTAACTACAAGGCTAAAGCTCTGTGCTAATTCGGATTTTGAATCTTTGGGTCCTGGTGGCACCGCAGGTTGCAAGTTGGGCCGCTAACACGAGGTCAGCAGTTCAAACCCACCAGCCGCCCTTCCGTAGAATGATGAGGTCTTCTGGTCTTATGAAGATTTACAGACTCAGAAACCAACGGGGGCAGCTCTGCTGAGTCAGAATCTGGTCAATGGCAGTGAATTTGAGTGACGCGGTCCAGGCAGAGCCATCATCAGGACCCAGTCGTGCTTCAGAGTGGCAGGCGCTCACTCGTAAGTACTCACTTGGTTTTCAGCCGACGGTTTTTATAGTCACTGACTTTGTCACATTTTCTGGTGTTTTAGCTATCGTCGGGTGGTAATTATTACTTGAGAACAAACATCATTAGCTTTTTTGAGAACAAAGTAGATAATAAAGGAAAGGGAAGAAAAATAGAAAAAGGCTTCTGCTCAGTGACTAATTATGTTGTGATTCGATGCAGGAAGATTTCACAAAACAATTCTATTGTTAGAATCCATGTCCTCAAAGAACGGTTACATGGAAGCAACTTACAACCAGGCTCACATTGGTCTGTGATGAAAATGGGTAATAAGCATTGCTAAGGAGGCTGTTGGGCCTGGAACAGGTGGAGGTCCTGGGCGGGGTGGGGTGGGGGGAGAGCATGGCACCAGCAGTTACCACACTGGGCGCCATAAACCCTACCAGCATCGCTAGGTCCAAGCAGAATGAACCAGTTTGAAATCCTGCCCCAACTAGACTACCTGAGGGGATTCGCAACCATACTCCCAGCTGGTTACACGCTCAGCTCCTGATGGGTGGGCTCTCAGGTTGAACTCACTCAGAGCTCCCAAGAGACGAGGCCTGGTCGTTGGGCTCTCATCAGGACGACTGTGGTCAGTCCACAGTGTGGAATTGATTGCAATTCCACAGGGTTTCCAAGACTGTAATCTTTATGGAAGCCTCCTGCCACCTCTTCTCCCATGAAGAAGCTGCGAGTTTGGGACCATCCACCTTCCAGTTAGCAACTTGCCCCTTCCAGGGCTCACTTGTTGCCTTGGAAGGGCTCCGGGAGATGAAAGGTCATCCCTAGGGAGAATGAAGTGATCTCTGGATAGTTACCAGGACTGGCAAGTAAAGGGTTGTGTTATTTCTTGCTTGGAGTCAGCATCAACTTGCTGGCAGTGAACGAGGCGGGAGAGTTTGCTTGTAAGTTTGTGGATTGGTTCATTGTGGGGCAGTAAGCCTTCCATGCATGACGACGTGAAGCAATGGGAAGGTATCCTCCCACAGTTCGGGAGGCCAGACTTCTGCAGTGAAGATGTCAGCAGGGTTGACTCTGTCTGGAGCCTCAGAGGGAGAATCTGTTCCACGCCTCTCTCTGGCATGCCTTAGCCGAGAGACACACCACTGCAATGGCTGCCGCTGCCTTCACAGCTCATTCTTTCCTCTGTGTGTGCATCCTTGTCGTCCATGTCCTCTTCTTCTGAGGACCCCAGTCACTGTGTGCACTCAACCAATTATGCCTATAAAGACCCAGGTCCTAAAGAAGGTCACCTTCTGAGGTTCCAGATGGACATGAATTTTGATGAGACACTATTCAGTCCAGTAGACACCCCATTCCTCTAAGATTAGCCTTTATTAAAGTGTTGCCACTTTATAACAGGGAGGCTAAAGGACTCCAATAAATAAGGCTTAACAATTGCTTGGATTGGTTATGATAGGCCTCCAATGGAGTGGTGGGGAGGCAGAACAGAAGAAGGAGCAGAAAGGTAGGAGAGCCTGCTCCTGTCCCCCTTGCCTCCGTAGAAATAGACATTTCAGCTCCTCACTCAGACACCTAAAATAACGAGTCTAGTTTCAAGTTTCTGTTGGAGCTGGATTTGGCCACATGGCAAATTATGGTTCATGAGATGTGAGAAGACAGAATGTGTCCTACTCCAGATAGTGCTTCAAAAGGGGCGGGGTGTGCTGTCTCCACGCCCAGCCATAGGTACAGTGGATGTGGACGCCATGTTAGATGAAAGAGGCGTGATGAGGATGGGGGAGTCGTGGATGGAAAGAGCACTGATTCTTCCCTCCAGGGAGCTTCCTGGCCAGAACGGTCGATGCCCGGATGAGTATGTAAGAAAGCCATGGCAACGCTGTTATTTAAGCCATGATTTCCAGCCACCTCCAAATTAGTACAACTTGTTTCTGGGGAGCCATTGGGGCCTTGACCTGCTTTGATCCCTTTCCATCCTAGGAAACTTCCCACAGCTCGATTCACAGAGTCGAGAACGTGGCATTCTGTGGGCTGTGCCCTACAGTTTAGCTGAGCAGTGATGTGCATCCTGAGTCCACATGGCTCTGTAACGACTTCCTGAGCTGCCATTCATTAAAGATGAACACACACACACATCCCACTAATATTTATTTTTAACCACAGTTTCTGCACTTTTAGTAGCAGAAAATTTCAGTCAGGCTTTGAAAAATCTCTGCAAAAGACATTCCCTGATATTCCGCACTGTGAAACCCATCAGGCAGAACATGCTCTGTGAGTTTAAAAGACTCATGTTTTTACGACCAGGCCCTCAGCTAGCATCAGCCTCAGGAGCCCAAGGCACCCTTGGGCCAGCTCTCGATCTCCATTTCCCAGCTTGAGAAAAAAAGATTGGGAACACCCCTCCTGAGGAGATGTTTTGAAGATTAGGGCATTCAGGGGCTAGAAGATCGCTCCCTGGACACCTGGTCCTGGTGTCAGATGACCAACATGCAAGGTAAGCACAGACTTACCTCCTCATTTCTAGCCTCCTCATTTCTAGCACACAATTTCCTATTTTCACCACATTCTGGATCTTGCTTCTAAGTATGGCTGGCATAGCCTCTTCCAATAGAATCAAAATCTCTTTTCCAATGTACAGTCCCTGACAGGGATGCTTACTCAGTCCGCGTGGGTTTACTGGTGCTGGCTTACAAATCTGCAATGAACAATGTCATAGTTTCCAAGATGTGGTGGAACCTGCATGACATTGTTTACAAACACATCTGTGCTTACCTTCCTGGCTGCTTAACTCGCCCCTCCAGTGCTTGGAGGGGCCAGGACTTCCTGGACAGGTGGGGTCTGCTTCCCCTGCGCCCAATTGGTCTGGCCCGGGAGGCGGACGGCAGGGCTCAGAACATCTGACATGTGAAGCAGCAAAGCTTTGCTCAGCTCAGTGTGAGCCCGTCACCGTCATGCTACTTCCCTGGAGAGATGGCGCAAAAGGCAGCCGGGAGGGCAGACTTAGGCATCAGACGGATCTGGCCTTTCGTACCCGGTTCACCTGTCCTGGACCCGACCTGTGCCAACTCACTTCAGGGACTTCAAGCCTTAATTTTCTACATGACTGTGATACGCAGGGATTACCAAGAGTTTACACTAGACATAGAAAGTTCATTAGGACTTACCAGGCAGTTGTTGTTGCCATAGTTACTTCGAGCATTATCATTGTTAGACCCATTCTGAGAGGGGTATATGCTGAAAACCCGGCTTGGCCACTCTATCTGTGTGACCTTGAGGAAGTCCCTTTACTTCTCTGCGTCTCCAGCCACTCACCTGTACATGAGGGATGATAGCCATACACCGGGAAGGCGCAGTGAGGACTGCCCATGTGAAAAGATGCCAAAGCACGGACTTTAAGTACTGGCTCCTGGTGTGATATGCTGTGCCTCGGAGCCCTGCCTGTGATTGGGGCTCAAGGTGGCCCCATGTGACAGAGTTGAGTTTCCCATAGGGTTCTGGAGGCGGCATTCGTGATCAGAGCAGACCGGCAGCTCTTTCTCCTCCACAGCAACTGGGTCTGCAGTTGGGGTTGAAGCTCCAGCTTTTCGCTTAGCAGCCAGGCAGTGAACCTTTGCACCCATCGAATCCGTTCCCCTTATTACTGTGCGGTGATACGATGCAAAAGTAGAGGGCCTGTTATCCAAGAACCCAACAGGGCCCTGCGCACCTTTGAAAATAATCTGCAACTCCATTGACTTAGAAAAAGAGCTTCAGAGAGTCAACCCTGGACTCGCTTGGTGAAATGAGGATGATAACATGGGGGAGTCAGAACAGGAATTGAAAGAAAAGATCTTTACACAGGTCCTTTACAGTGCATAGGCTTTTCGAAATATGCATTTCACCTGGGTCCTATTGAAGGTCCTTCCCATGAAGCAGGAACCCTGTCTGCACAGTGGTTAAAGCCCCCGACTGTTCACCCAAAGGCCTACAGACGGAGCTCCTCAAGAGAGAGAGGCGCAGCCCTCTGCCTCCATGAAGATGTGCAGCCTGAGAAAGGACATGGGCAGTTCTGCTGAGCAGGCCCGCTGTGTGCTGGAATGGATCTGATGCCAGTTGGTTAGGTTTGGGTCCTGTGAAGTGGTAAGACTAGGCAGGAATTGGGGCATTTAAAGTAGGCATGAGCCTGGTGTATGTGCCTAAGGTTCTCAGAAATATTGAAATAGAATCATAGAAAATGTTCATCTCAGAATCTTAGCTAAGCTGAAGACTTCTGGAGAAGCCATGGAGGTACAGGAAGCCAGGGAGTACAGATTGGGGACCCAAAGCCCACCAATAGGTGAAGCGACATCCTCTTACAGAGGGGTTGCCCGGAGGAGATGAGCCAGTTAAAATACAGTGTAATAACAATGAAATATGCATCCTTCCTCTAGTTCTCAAATGCTTCCTCACACCCATTATCATGTTCCTGGTTCTACCGGACAAATCCGACTAGAATAGGGGATGTGCACTGGAGTCGGAAACATGGGAAATTTAGGATAGATATTCCCACAGGACAAGTGATGGGAGTGGTGATACAGGGAGGGTGGAGTAGAAAGGGGGAACTAATTTCAGGCATCCATATATAACCTCCTCTCTGGGGCACGGCCAACAGGGAAGTAAGTGAAGGGACACATTGGACAGTGTATGATATGAAATAGCAATAACAATTTGTAAATTATTAAAGGTTCATGGGAGGGAGGGGGAAGGGAAATGGGGAGGTGGAACTGGGGGTCTAAGTGGAGGGAGGATGTCTTGAGAGTGATGATGGAAACAAGTGTGCAAATGAGATCTGCATACAATTGATGTATGTATGGATCGTGAGGGGAGGTGTATGAGTACCCAATAAAATGATTCATTTTAAAAATGGGAGGGGAGGGGAAAGGAGAGCTTTTTTTTAAGAGGAGCTTATACCAAGGCCTCAAGTGGAAAATGTTTGGAAATGAATGTGGCAACATGTATGCAAATGGGCTTGATACAGATGATGTACTGAATGTTATAATAGCTGTAAGAGCCCCCAATAAAGTTATTTAATTTTTTTTAATAAATAATTTTTTTTTTAATTTTAAAAAAGAGTCTGGAAGCCTGCTTCTTCCAGTGTGTTCACGGTCTACCCCCAACCAGCTGGCTGACTTAGAGCACAACTGGGAACATCTCTGAGCCTTAACGACCTTCTCTGCAAAATGAAGGGCCTGGATTAGAAGAGCTTCTTCAAGAATGCTGCATTCTCTGATCCTATATTTATCCAGTTAAACACACAACAGCTAGCAAGGAGGAAACATTGCACAGTTTGAGCTTTCTTCAGTGGTGACATCCTAAGTTTCCTCTCCCGCGTTTTACTCAGTGTCTCAGAGTGCTCATTGGGGTGCTGTATTGTTGAGGTGAACAAATGAAGGGTACTGCATCAGTCACACCAGGTTATGTGATGCTGCAGTAAAGAGCAGCACCGTGGCCTTCCAGAAATCCACTTGACTTGCACTTGCACCATCTATCTATCGAGAGTCAGCCACAGCTCTCCTTCAGCCCTCTGAGTCCAGGAGGAGGCTGATGGGGCAGCTTCTGTCTAGGGTGTGGCTGTTGTTTGGGCAGAAGGAACAAGGTGACAAGGAAGACACACTCAAGGTCATACTTAAACTACTGGACAGGCAGGACAAACTCCACTTCTATTCACATTTTATTGGCCAAAGCAACTCACATAGCATCTCCTGACTACAATGACAAGGAGAGGCAGAATTAATTGTTCCATAACAAACATGATAGGGAAAGAAAATGGAATATTGGCTGATACCAATCCGATCTGGAGATAATGGTGATTTGGTGGTAGAATTCTTGTCATCCACGCAGACCTGAGTCCTATTCCTGGCTACTGCATTTCATATACAGCCACCACCAAACAGTGGAGGCTTGTGCATTCTTATGGTGCTGCATAGGCTCCAGAAGAGCTTCTAGACGAAGATGGACTCTGGAAAATGTTTGATGGTCTACCTCCCCAAAGGATAGCAATGATCCAATCTGCAGCCAGACGCAAGGAAGGCAGCAGAGCGGGCAGAATTTTGTCTGATTGTGCACGAGGTCTCCGCAGGTCAAGGGCCAACCCAACAGCAGCTAACTACAGCAGGGATCCAATCTGCTACAGATGTCAAAGGGCAATTTCTACTCGGAATTCAAAAACAATTTGTTCCTAAACAGAAAATGGAAAACCTCCTTTTTATTTATGTGCATACACATATGCACAGGAGTGGTTGAAACCTGGGATAATTAAATGGTTTGTGTCAACTGGGCTAGGTGATGATGATTCACAATGTTTTGGTGGGCATTGAACTGATTCTACTTCCATAATGTAATATAATGCAATCATCCTCCACTTTCTGATCGGATACGAGCAGCCAATCAGTGAAAATGCCAGACAGTTGAAAGCTGACCGATTTCCTTGGGGGTGTAGCCAGCATCCAATACAAGTGACAGTTCTAGCCAGGCTCACTCGCTCTCCCTCTCCATCCTACATCTGACTCGCCTTCCTCTGACCTCTGGTCCTTGGGACAGGAGTCAGCATCCTGCCATATGATCGGCCACTTTGGAGGCAGTCAGCCCCTACAATCCCAGGAGTCAGGGGAAATATCCAGCTTGCCACCTGACCAGTGGAGTTGTGACTTGTCAGCCTGTACAACAGATTGAGGAATTTTCTTGAAATACATCAATATGGAGTCAGAGGAGCTCTGGTGGGGCAGTGGGTTAAGCATTGGGCTTGCTTAATTACAAGGCCAGAAGTTCAAACCCATCAGCCACTCCTGGGGAGAAAGCTGAGGCTGTCTCCTGCTGTACAGATTCACAATCTTGAAAATCCTATAGAACTGTTTGACTCTATCCTGTAGGTCGCCACGAGTCAAAACTGACTTGTCTCTCTCTATTTACACCTCTCTCTCTCTCTCTCTCTCTCTTCTCTTTCTCTCTTTCTGTCTCTCTCCGGTTATACGTCCCTAGAGAATCCAGCTGAAGACAGAGCCCAAATACAAAAACATAAGAACCCTTCCAGGAAAACAGTGGCTGGGGAAGCAGTTCCTCTTCGCTATTTAGTGAGAAAATAAATGCCAAACAAATAAGAAACAAAACAAAACAAAAATCCAAGGAGAGAGGTGCTTTCAGGGCTGGGGTGGGAAGCGGGGAGTGGAGGGTGTGGGAGGGAGGGAAACCCAGTCTTGGAGACACGACGGCCTTCTCTGCAGCTCCAGCTCGGGACTGCACACAGGCAGAATGTGAAGGCACAGGGTGCCAGCGGGTCCATAAAAGGCAGAGGAAGAAGGATCAACATGTTTTGCTGCCATTTCCAGGAAAGGGATGGTGTCCCCAGCAGCCTCCCACAGAAGATGACCAGAAAAAAAAAAAGCCAACACAAATAGCACTCATTGAAAATCAGAGTCCTGACTACTGTGTTTCACAGCACATCCTCCCTCCAATCCTGGCTGCAAACCAACCCAGCCGCTTGAAGCAACGTTGGCAGCTTGCTCTCTCTTGGCACCAAGTGCGCGTGGCAGCTGGATGGCTTGTAGTCAGTGTAGTTTTGCAGCTGGTGGTGGTAGCAATTGGCAAAAACTAACTGTCCAGATGGGCATTAAATTTTCTTTAATGTTTATAATATGTCAAAAGAGAATAATCCTATGTCAAAGTAGCTTAGAGGAACTTTTTACCCAGGAGCTTAACAGAAATTTCTTTTTGACAAGATGGAGGTGGCTTGATTTCCAAGAAATGAACAACTCTTGCTTTCTTACATGCGCGTGGGGTGCTTTCACTGTGGAAATGCCTTTGGCTAAAGTGGGTGGGACAAGCCTGCCCTCGCGTCCCTTCCTTGGGGAGTCCACCATTTGTTGATCGTCAGCCACCAGCCAGCAACCTAGGCAGGGGCTGGAACTGAGAGTCCCTGAGGACAATCATCCGTTTTACTCCAGGGATCTTATGAAGCTCAGAGGGACCGGAACCACTCAGATAAAATTATAAAACAGGCCAAAAGAAAAACTGGTGTCTGGAGAAAAGGGGAGAGGACAATATGCTTTCAGATCGAGAAAAAACGGGCAAGGAGTTCTCCTCTGAAAGAGACACCTGTGCTGCTCTAAATCATTGTTGGCATGGGGAGAAGGGCGTGGCTGTCTGCTTCTGTAAAGGTTGACAGTCTCCAGTCTCCGCAGTCCTGGGAGGCAGCTCTCTTCTTTCCTGTCCGCCGGCTGGAGGTCAGAAGTAATTGTGGAGTGGGAAGATCTTGAATAAAAATGAATGAGGAAAACTACACCAACCGACTATTTTTTAAAAATAGGTTTAGGGGTTGAAGATGCAATTAGGAGACGAAAAGGGGCAGGGATTCTCTACACTAAGAAATAGGGACCACCTTTATTGGGGATCAGGACAAAGGAAGGCACCATTTTTACCAAGACTACTGAGAGAAATTTGGATTCGGGCCCATCAGATGTGATAGGATTGTGAGGAGACCGATACACTCAGACAGGGCTGGTGTGGGTGCAGGAAAGACAGTCACATTGAAGGATAGTTTCTCAGCATCAATAAATGGAGAGTGGAGCACCCTAAGACCCAGGCAAACCTTCTTCCTACTGCCTCCTTCTAACCCCATTGGACCGCTACAAGTTGAGAGCCTCCCAAATCTGAAGAAGTCCCCTCCTGGAGGTGCCTGCCATCACGGCCACAGCACCCAAAGGACCATCCTTGAACAAAACAGCATTAAAATTTCCCAAGAGGTGCTTAGATACGTTAACCCACAGGCACCCCCTTCCCCCCCCACCCTGGAAGCTACTGACTCAGACAGAGGACATGGGTGTGGGGCTTGAAATAGTCTATTACAAGTCCTCAACTGTGCTTCTGAGGTTCCCTGAACTTTAAGAAGCACTGTTTTGGGACATGGTCCTGGAAGATGATTGGGGACTTAAATGCCCGTCATATACCATTCTTTATTCCTACTGTAGAAAAATAACCAGCAGTTTTCAAGGATTGGACAGATACACACCATCCAGAAAAAAAGATTCCAAGAAAGACGTATCGCAGAACAAAACATACTGCATAATAGCAAATGACTTACACGGGAACTTTTTCACAACTACATTGGAACATATACTGCCCACCCCCTTTTTCAACTTCTTAGGTGTTAAGTTGAAAAACTACAGTGGTAGTTATCATGTTTGATTCCACACAAAGGCTAAGGATTTGTGTCACTAACTCTGTACTCCTCCAATTTTATACATCATCTAAAATTAGAAAATGGGAAAAGTTCCTATTATGCATGAATCTGGATCGGTTTAGGCAAACATACAGGGAAATCTGCATAGATGATTTACATGGTCAATAATACGGAGTGAGTTTCTAATGCTGAACTGCCCTTAGACTCCTCAGACGCCCAACTAATCATGATGGGGCTTTTTTGTTTCTTTTGGCTTGAATTTGGTTGAGAACTTTTTCTTTCATATTCATGAAGTTATAGTCTGTAACTTTCTTTTTCCATGATCTATTTGCCTGGCTTGGTTATCAGGATTATGCTGGCCTAATACAACTAGTTAAGTTGAATTCCTTCCTTTTCTATGTTCTCAAAGAGCTGAGTAAAATATCAACTCTCCAGTGATGTCACTTGGATTGGGCCTATTTTTTTGTTCAAAGTTTTGGGGTTTTTTTAGTGAGTGTGTGTGTGTGTGGTAACACCAGCTTCATTTTCTTCTTTTGTTGTAGGCGTATTTCTCCTCTGTTTGTGTTAGTCTAGGTAGGGAGTATGTTTCTAAAAATTTGTCCATTTCTTCTAGGTTTTCACTTTTAGAATACAATTTTTCAAATACTCTATTGTGGCTCCGATATCCATAACTCTCTTTGCTCACGGTTTTCTTTTCGCTTCGGTGTTTGATTTAACTCCCCCTTCACTTGGTTTCTCAGTTCTTTGCTGCAGAGCCTGGACATGGCGTGCGTAACTAAAGTGCCCTCTTGGGCATCTCTCAGTACAATACACACCCATTACCAGAATCTAGTCATTCTAGAAAACGCCCTAAAGTAACCAGTTGCTGTCAGGTTGGCTCCTTTGTGTCAGTACAGCTGGGCTCCATACAGCTTTCAAAGTCTGATTGGGGGAAGCAGCTTCCTAGGCCTTTCTTCTAAGGAGCCCTCGTGGCATAGCGGTTTACCTGTTGGACTGCTAAGGAGAGGGCTAGCTGTTCAAAACCACCAGCCACTCCACAGGAGAAAGACGAAGCTTTCTGTTCCTGTAAAGGGTTGCATTCTCAGAAACCACAGGCGGAGTTCAGCCCCATGCTTTAGGGTCCCTCTGCATCAGAATTGACTCCATCAATGGCAGTGAGTGTGAGTTTTCGGAGTTTTCTTCTCAGCTGCTTTGGTGTAATAGTTGCTTCATTTCGAACCAATGATCAACGGATGCAGTGTGCCGGTCACACTCCTGGATCCAGCCACCCCTTCTCTGTTCGGGTGTCTGGAAGCCAGATTTGGGGCTCCTTTGCTCCTGGGTTCATTCAATAAGAAGTGATGCAGGAGAGATTGATGTACAGAGATGTGAAAGAGCAGCCAGAGGATGCTTCATTTACCCCCAGACCTGGCATGCCTCTTTCCTCATTTGCTGGCAGTGGTTCCAAGAGCTCTGGGGGCTCTCAGAAGACTGGTCCCCAAGTATCTTACTATTCCTTGTTGGTGCCCTAGGCATTTCCCATCCCTGAGAATGTGTCATCTGTTTCTTGCCAGGGCCCTACCTGCTCTCAGCCCAGAGCTAAGAAGAAGCCTGTATGCAGCTATGAATGGTGGCATAAAGCCAGAAGGTGATAAGCAAAGGCTTTTGCCACACAGAATCAACTAAATGGCAGTGAGTTTAATGTTAAGAGTTTCAGACCCAGAAGAGGTCCTACAGAATCCAAGTCTACCTTTTGTATGTTCGGCTCCCCCTTTGGGAGAAGCAGCCACCAGGGATCCTGTTTTTGAACAAAAGGTTCAATCCATCATTCTCCATCCACAATGATGGAGACATCATGCAGAGAAGACAATGCTCCAGTGATACCCAGGGCTTGGACCTCAGTGAGAAGATAGATTCAACCAGCCACATAGGAAAACCAGATTCCTTGCTGGATTCCTCATCTGGGGTCTGGGAAGTTCACATTTTCTTTCCCTGTGACAGGACTTGCATGCAGTGTGTAGTGAGCTTTACAGACTCTCTGGCCACATTGGGTGATTTTCACCCTCATGATAGAAAATGAGTCTGATTCACAGTCTGCAAGGGTTAGGAAGGGACGGGAGGAGACTCAGGGTGGGAGACGTGGCCTGCATCGGGTGGCACTGTCAGAAGTAATAACATGAACATGACTGTCTATAAAACACTTGTGCTGTGTTTGAGCAGAAATGTATTACTTTTAATAAAAAAAAATACCTGTAGTTTAAACATTTCCCGCAAGTCCAGCTTATGACATAACATTAACAGAACTGTAAGGCCAAAAGTCTTACACTAATTTATTTATTTTTTGCACCCAGAGATCTGATTACATAATGGTTATAGTTCTCAACTGTTAGTCTAAAAGGTTGGGGGTTCAAACCCGCTGATCACGCCTTCTTTTTTTATGGGAGAAAGAGATGGAAGTCTGCTTCTATAAAGAGCTGCATTTTCTTGACCTGTGGGACAGTTCTCCTCTGCCATGTCAGGTCACTACGAGTCTGTGGGATTTGCTTTAATGCATTTGGTTCAGAGCTGCCATTCTTACTCGATGTCAAGGATGCATTGAATGTGGTGGCTTTACTGTGCAGGCTAGAAGCCTGAGTCATTGTTCTAGTTGCTGTTGGCATTGTTATAGGCACTCATTCCATCACATTTTCTGGTATTTTAGCTAAAATGATGTGGCAATTAGTGTTTGTGCACCTCTACCAATAACTTATGAGAATAAAGTAATGAAAGGAAGAAATAAACAACAACAAACCCAGCCCTTATCATTGAGTTCATTCTGACTTATAAGGACCCAATAGGGCAGGGGGGAAGAGCAGTCTATGGATTTCTTTCATTCTTTTTATTTATTAAAAGATGATTTTATAGGGGACTCTTACAGCTCTTCTAGCAATCCATCCATCAATTGTATCAAGCATATTTGTGCCTATGTTGCCATCCTCATTTTCTAACCTTTGGTTTTCTAAAGCTGTACATCTTCACAGCAGCAGCTTCATCATTCTCCCGGGGGAGCGGGTGGGTTCGACCTACTGGCCTTGTGGGTAACAGCTCAACTGCCTCCAAAGCTCTTAATGAAAGGACATGATAGAGATAAAATCGGAAAGCTTTCTGCTCAGTGACTAATAATGCTGTAAATGATAGCATGGTCATTCAATGTAGGGAGGTTTTGCAAAACAGTGTTGATAGTAATCATATAATCTAAGAATTCTCACCTTTCAACAATGTATAACTATGTCACGTGTGATTCTAGGAGTAAAACTGATAAGAAACATTCTGTACGACCCAAAACAGGAGAAGGTGGATGGGTGAGAGTGGGTGGTCACACCAACCTTGGTGACGTCACTGAGGCTACCTGCTGTAAATATAGTTGCATCCCCCCACTGACTGGTGATCCCCTGGGGATTTTAATGGAGAAAGACTCAGCCTCCTAACCCCTCCTGCCTGGCATTCCCAAGCTCTGAGTTTCACCCTCTGTCCCTCCCTGGGTCGGCTGAGCTTCCCATGGGGCTGCCGTGCTTCTGTGGGATGCGACCACGTCCAGATTTTAACATAAAGATCAGTCTGCAGGGAAGTACCCCATCCAACATTAGGAGGTAATTTTAAATTTTCAGTGTTTTAGACATCCACAATTTCATAAATACTATGCTTTATTGCCAGACTGGAAGAACCCCTAGGAAGACTTAAAGTTATTTTATATCTCAAAGAAGATTTTCTCAGCTGTGAAGTGATGTGGTTAGAGTATATATTCATGAAATAGGCCATAGCACTTGGAATGTCCAATTTGGTGAATAGGACTAAGACATTATTTCATGTAATCCTCACAAAACCTTTTCAGGGAAGATGCTATTAGGATCCCCATCTTCAAGATGAAAAACAATTAAGATCTAGAGAAGCTCAATAAAATGCCTCCAAGGGCTGAACCCTGGTGACATAGTGGTTGTGTGTGGGACTGCGGTCCACAGGGTTGGCGGTTCAAATCCAGCAGCAGCTCTCCAGGAGCAAGGCTGGACCTCCCACTCCCACCAGAGGGCTGTGATGCCCCCCAAAAGTAAAATAAAATGCTCCCAAATCACAGAGCTGACAAAAAAGTCACCCTGGGATTTGAACCCAGGAGCCAGCTTTCCCTGTTGCCTCTCAGCTAGCCTTCAGGATTCCATGACCTCCGGGCATTGCTGTCCCATCAGAGCCTGCCTGCATGGTAGGAGAACAATTTCCTTATTTCCCTTCTCTATTCCTCCCTTGTAAACTGAGTTGGGGTGGGGGGCCAGTGGGGGCATTCTCACCGTGCACACGGAAGGTCTGGCTTTGACTCCCAGACAGGCTTCCTCGCGGATCACCGTGAGCAGGTTTTGATGGCGCTTCTAGTCTACGATAGTCAAGGAGGTGGGGGGGGGGGCAGAATAACACCTGGTGACCTGCCCTTGCAAGCCCTATGGATCACAGCGGCGCCGCCCACGGCAGACCGTGGGCATGGTGCAGGACCAATCGCATCTCACTCTGTCCAACACATGGCGCCTGGATGTGGGAGCTGACACCATGGTCACAAATCATCTCCTAGCCTTCCTTTCTGGTTTTCTGGGATACAGCAAGGGGCTCCTTCACAGGCATTCCGAAGCATTGACAGCTGGTCCTTTCTGGAGCCAGGTGGGGTCTGCTTGCCATTTAGTTGACTGGAGGAGAGACCTCAGGAAAGGTCACTAGCGCACCAATTGCTGAGGAGGCACTGAGGACATAAAGAATCAAAGCCTGCTGTGTCCTGCAGCACCTACCCTGCATCTCTGGGCCCCCAGGCCTCCTACTGCCTTCAGACCCACACAGGCCAAGCCAGACGGCACCCTGAGGACCTCTAACGCAGACACACATCCACGGGGTCACTCCCGCATGCCCCCCCCGCCCCAGCACTATGCCTCAGTGTTACTCACATGACTGGGCACCCACACTCAGCTCCTGATTCGGTTTCTTACACCCTGATCAGCCAGTGGGTGTTCAGTCCCCAAACTTTCCATGGCATCTAGAAATGCTGTGACAATCCAATAAACGGATGGACCGCACAACCTGAGACTAGGAGAACTTTGACCAGGACCAACAGCCCAGATGAAAAAGCACATTAGAAGTCCCTGGGTAAAGTGAGGGAGAAAATGTGAACCAGAACTCAAAAGCAGAAATGAGGCCACTTGGTGGTTAGACAGAAGGTGGTGGGAGCTTAGACCCCCTTCAGTTGTGAAAATGAAACACACACACACACTTCATAGTAGAATAATCCCTCATTTGATATCGAAAGGGCAGACTTTACCCAAGGACATCATTCAGAGGAGCAGAAGAGCAGGAGAAATGGAAACAGGCGACACAAGGAGGTGGTGAGTTTGGTACCTACAGGGGATAGCAACGGAGGGGTGCAACCAACAGGGGTGTCAAGGACTGAATGTACAACTGGAGATCTACACTGTACACGTTCACCTAAGTGACAATAAACAGGTTCTTTTTCAGTGAGTCACAGACTTCGAGCTCTTAAAAAGGGGCAAAAGGGAAACCTCACCCTGTGATGACCCCCATAGATCATACCCTTTCTGTAATCTCAAGGCTTCGTTGAGCTGGGCTGGGCTGGTGCTTCTCCTGCCTCTGTAAGCGGTGTGCGCTCTGTGCCTCTGTGTCAGGGGACTCCTCTCTCAATGTAGGTGCCCCCCTCATGATGTCAGGCCAGCTCTTCTCTTTCCTCTCATCAGCTCAACAGAGCCCAGACACATTAGAGCCTACATGGAACCCTGCTTACAGTGCCAAGGGGCTGGGGAAGCTATCCACACAACCAGGGAGCAGTAAAAGTGAACATCTAAATGATGCGACTTTGTGGCAGTAGCAAGATAAAAATATTAACAGAGCACTCTTTATGCAAAACAAAGAAAAAATTATTAAAAACGGCCAATGTCACATTCTCCCACCCACCGTTCAGTTTGGCTGTGGCTGCTGGGATGCGGGAAATGCTGCCATTCATGCTGCCCATGCCAGCAGGGTCTCTCCCTGCAGACAGGTTTCCACTGGCTGCCATGCCAAAGCAGACAAGAGAGAAAAGCCTGGGGACCAATTTCCAAAAACTTGACAATGAAAACCTTATGGACCACAATAAGTCCAATCCATTCGGTCATAGCTTTCAGGAAGGCTCAAATGCTAGAGGAAGAACTCTTGTTTGGTGAAGTCAAGGTGGCCTTTGGTGAGCTGGGGTGGCGTGGTACGAACTCAAATGTGCCACCAACCATGGAAGTGATGCAAGATCAGACCCCCTTGCATAAAAGGTCGCCATGAATCGAAGTTACCTTGACAGCACGAACAGCAGCGAGATCAACCTGGTCAGTGTGAGTAACCTGTAAACCGAGTCTGGACGTGACCACATGGCCTCACCGTATTTGCTTCTGAACAGAAATACCCTCCATTCTTGGCCCTTGATGGTCTGGAGCTGTGACAGATTTGAATTGTGTGAGGGCTTCAGGCATGCATCATTTTATTAAACAAGCAAGAACATTGTTACGGGTTGATCATTGTGGTCCTGCTATAGAGGCAGGCCCTGGGAATTATGTGGATTATCATATCACACTGTTCTAACTACAACTTTAATATGGAATGCAGTATTTCTATTTCTAATCATGGATGATATATCCATGTACAAAACAATGCTTTGTCCATGTGTGTGGCCCTGAACTTAAGTGTGGCTATGGAGTTAATGATGTGTCTGCTAAGTACGCAGATTGTAAAGTACTTTCTATTGTTCAATAATATGTCCCCATTTAATTGCTCTAATATTGAATAAAAATCCCTAAAGAGTTTTCACTTCCAGCAATTTTTCCTGACTTTCTTTTGGTGTCTAGACGATAATGATTTACTGAAATGCATGAGTAGCAACATAAGGAAATGACTTAAAAACATTTAATTATTGTTTTTATTGAGGGGTGGAAGAGAAGAAAGCAATATTGTACCTTGGCACTACGTTTCCAGCCTGAACTAGTTTGATATAAATAGGATTCAGTGGGTAAATGCACATTGATAGTAGTTGATCAAAATGTCAGTGTCAGAAGTGAAGTCAAAAACATCACAATGATCTTCTATAAAAATGACAAGATTGAGCACCAGTAATCTGTTAAGGGTAAAAAAAAAAGTCTTGAAAAATCAGATTTGTTCCCACACTGGGCATCATATTTTCCATATGAACTCATGGAAGGGCTTATCTATTTCTACTTTCAGGGAGTCTAGGAATTCCAGGGCTGAGAAGCCCCTTAAATCTGATCTTTCATTTAACACCTGAATCCTTTAGGGCTTTCATCACGGGTGTGAGCATCTCTAGGGAGACCCGGCTCCATATGAGGCAGCATGCTCTGCTCCTTGATGCTTCCCATCAGTTCAAATTTGTGAGACAGTAAAGAATGCATGAACTAACTTTTGCACAAACATTTAAATCTCTAGGTAAGTACTGCTCAGATTTTATCCTGATGAACTAGAAAGATACTTGGAAATGGTGGATCTCTTAATGAACAAATGAACTAAATTCTGCTCACCCTAAAAATATAGAGAGCAGAGTAGGTTCCTGTTGGGTCAAACTCATGGTGGTCTCATGTTTATCCATGTGTCTATCTGGTGCCCTGATGGCATAAAGGTTGTGTGCTCAGTTCCCAAATAAGAGATTGGTCCTTGTCCTTTGTGAAAGAAAAACCTGGCAAAAAGAGGGCCACCTTGGAACCCCCTGAATCATTCTAGATCACTCTGTCCCATGGGATTGCTCTGAGTGAAAATGAACACAACCACACTTAACAACAACAAAATATAAATAATAGTACAGTCTTTTGTGCACAGAAAATGACACACATATATGTGTGGCTTACAAAATGGGATAATGTATATGTAGTCCATCATAAAAGTATATACACTATTCCATTTTATGAGCTTTGTAAACTGAGTAAAAGAAGGCAGACTGCCAGAGGAGGGAGCGACTGCTAAAAGTATTTTGAACAGAATATAGAAGTGTGGAGAGAATGAAAGGAAAGTATAAAATGGGGGACTAAATTAGATATATACTCTTAACAGTATATATTCCAAAAATTGTGGCACTTCACGCACACACACACACACACACACACACACACAGATGAAGAAGACAAATCCTGCCTAAGCAGTTGTATTGCTATTTGGCTCCTATATGTGCCGGCAGGAAACTTGTCATGAATTCGAGTTTCGCTGCCACAGGAAAACCATTCATTCCTCTACAAATGATCACAGGTGTAAAGAGACAGCAGAGAGGCAAGAGTTGTTTTACTACGTTACTGGTCTCCCCCGATATCTGAAAGCAGGGTGTGCCTATGAAACCATCTGGAAACCAGAATGACATAAAATAAAGAAGCAATTATCATTCATTTATATGAGACAAGTTTTGAGCATTCCCAGAAACAATAAATATCCTAACCCACCAATTCATACCAAATACCACAAAACCTAAAGCAGCTTTAATATACAGGAACAGCAGGAGTTATCTGACGAATATAAAGTCTGTACAGATGAGAAAGAACATGTGCACAGTGAAGTTTTTGTGGAAGGAGTTTGGTGAGGCATTTTTTCTGCTCATGGGTAGATGTGCTGCCTCTTTCCGGACAGTTGTCATTTGTTTTAAAGCAGGGGAAACCTATACTACATTTGCCACTTGGCAGCCAAACAAAATTATTTATATAGTCACCTCAAATCCTGTCTGCAGGAGGAATCCACAATCCCCTTACCTGATTGCCCCATCACAAAATGACAAAGTCCACCTCTATCTTTTATTTTCTTAAGTTCAGTTTGTTTCCATTTGGAAAGAAGACAAAATAGCAGTTAAGAAGGAGAGGTCAGGCCATTAAAGGACCATGGCAGGGTATCTGGTGTGCTAGGAAAAGTTCCAAAGGCAGCCCTGGATGGACCACACGTTGTACATCAGCGCTCATTCTGCTGTGCTCATCAGAATTCTACTCTTATGAAACACCACCTGCTAATCTGTCATTTGCTTCCAGTTTTATAACCCTGGGAGCTGACCCCTGAACATTTCAAGCAGTGCCACCCGAGGCAGTAGCCAGATTTCATAGGGATTTCCAGGCTAAGACAGACTAGGAAGAAAGATATGATGATTTACTCTTGAAAATTAGCCGATAAAAACCTTAGGGATCACAAAAGGACACTGTCCAGTCTAGAGTTGAAAGATGAGTGCAGATATGCCAGCGATCATAGAGATGGCACAATGCAAATTCATTCTGTGACCTATAAGTCCTAGGTCATGTTTTGATGTACATGGCCAAGTCATGCCTATTTGTTATTACGAACCACCTTATGTACCACAAATGTTGAATAGATTAGGATTTTACAGAGATTGGCTCTGAACTATGGGTTGTACATAAGTCTGACATTCAAAACCTTCCCGGGACTGTAATTCATCTTAAAACCAGAAATGACCTGTTCGTCTTTTCTTCACTAACCCAAATCTTACCTATCCTCTAAAGTCCAGCCCATTCAACTCTGACCTTCATACCTCTGCCTTCTACTTTGATAGCTCCCATCTCTGATGTTCTGTAGGACCTGTCATTTATCTCTCACAGATTCTCTTCTCTTTTGATTTCCATCGTTTCAACAACCTCATCGATCAGTAATGTGTTGGCAGAGCATTTGCTGTTTTTGAGTGGCTGCTGAGTTGGTTATGATTTATGTTGACCTTCCACACAACAGAGACACGTTTGGTCCAGTGCTATACAATCTTCACGACCATTGGAATGGTTGAGTCCTTGTTGTGGCTACTGAGTCCATTTGTATCATTGAGTGGGTCCCTTACTTTGGCCCTCTACTTAACTAAACATGATGTCCGTTTCTAATGGCTGGGCCCCTCTGATGGCATGCCTGAAGGAAGCTAGTCACAGTTTCCCCATCCTTGCTTCTAAAGAGTCATTTTAGTTGAATTTCTTCTAAGATTGATTTGTTTATTCTTCTGACAGTCAACAGCCTGCCTATTCAATATTCCTTGATAATAACACAATGGAAATTCATGGATTCTTCTAGTTTCCTTTCACATTGTTCAGCTTTTGCATGCAGATGAGGTCAGTGAAAGGACTAAGAGTTGGGTTAGTCACACCTTAGTCATCAAAGTCACATCTCTGCTTTTTAAACATTCTGTCTTTTTCAGCAGATTGGCTGAGCCCTGGGTGCTTCAGGAAGGTCTTACTTGATCTGTGCAGGTCACACTCTTGAAAGGAAGTCTGTGAACATGATCACCAGGTCATGGGATCACAGCTAATGAGAGTAAGTAGAAACTAGGAGGATAATTAGGAGTCTCTGGGTGATGTGCCCCACTACTAACTGAAAGGTGAGAAGCCTGACCTCACCCAGAGTCCCCTTGAAGGACAGGCAGGGGGAATCTAAATCCAGTAGGAGACAGCCTTGAAGACACTAAGGGGGAGTTTTACTGTGAATACATTAACATCACCATAGTTGAAGGTGACTGGATGGCAACTGTGGGCTTTTGATTGTTTGTTTGTAAGGGAGGTGTTTGAACCCGTAACCTAACTGTCATCATGAGAAAACTGAGATTTAGATGAGTGTCTTTACAGTCCAACAGTCCACAATTGGTAATTGGCCAAGCTGAGGCCCAAAGCTAGACTTTCTCCCACTATTCTGTGCTGCTTCTGGTATGAGGTTTTTGTACCTTGATATTTTAATAGCAAAAAAATGATCCTCATCATATCTGGATCCTGAGTACATTTTTTCTCTTTCAAAATTGCATGCATTTGTTCCTCCTAGTGAAATACAATTTTCTGAGCCCCCAAGAGCTGTTACCTATTCATACGTTTTTTGCTGCACATACCACTTTAAAAATTAACCACCCAGACAAAGACTGGAGTCTATTCTTCCCTGCATATCTGGGAAAGGCAGGCTGGGGCCCTTTGGCCCTTTACTTCAATATTCTCAGATAAATTCAGGCTAACACAAAGAGGATTCTAGCCATTGTCTGAAGCTTCACTCACAGACTCATGCTGCATAGGAAAGGGATCAAGCACTCGCATTTAAAACCTTCGTAATTACATACTCAGTCCTCCAGGCAGCACCTGGCGGCCAGTAGACGCCCCGGGGTAGCTGCACAGAACCAGGAGCTCTTGCTAGGCTTTGGAATCCAGCCTCCTTGGAGGCTGAACATGGGAGCATTGAGTCTTCAGACCAAATGGAAGCTTGTCGTGCCTGTGCTTAGCGAAGCAGCCGACCTGCTCTCGATCCTCTCACTAGCCCGTATTGGCGAGACTCAATATGTGGTGGGGAATTTCTTCTTTGCTCTGATGCAGAGCGGTAGGCATGTGGATTAGTCCCTTCGAGTGTAACCAGGCAGGAATGTGAAGATGAGTACTTTATTGCCCCATCGGGCAGTAGAGAGCATCAAGACTTGGGAGCATCGAGGCCCACGCCACGCGCAGGAAGAGCAGAGGGCGGCTATGAGATAATGGAAACGGCACCCCTTCCTACATTAGACACATCAGTGAGTGCGACACTTTTTAATTGCCTGGAAGGAGGCACCACATAAAAGTGTCAGCAGCATCCAGTTGACGCGTGCAATTGAGAACCCCGCATTAGCTGCCGACTTAAATTCACTTTGCTCCTTGAACCATGAAAAACAGTTCTTTGAACAAGAATTCATGATAAATACACATGTGTAAAAGGCCTTTAATCATAATTATTTTAAATACATGGAACACAGTTTAAGCCTCTCAGCCTCATTAATTTCTTATGGTATAAAAGAATAAAAACAGTAAATGAGAAAAGTGTAAGTCATAATTTAAATGTATTATGCCTGGTCATTCAGCTCATTACATGAACAGCCTCTGTATAAACTCTGGGCAACGGAACATTTCTGCATTACCCAGTGACGGGGAGCAATGTTACAATCTTCTTGCAGAGAACCATTGTGTTTTGTCATTTATAGCTTCAAAGACTACCACCTACTATTAAAAGAGGTAAAATTAGGATAATTGAAATCATCTTGTTAACACCATGGAGCCTTTCATTTTCCTTTCCTGGAAACCTTTGCTTTCCCTGTTAGAAGTCTTGGAAAGTGGGGGACACAGCGCAAGGCCTGGCGCATAGGATGAGATTAGTCATAGCAACTGGACAGGCTCCCTGCTAGGCATCCCCCCCCCCCCCCCCCGTCGTACTTAGGTGACCTCTAATCTTCACCAGAGGCCACCCGACTCTTCTTCTCTGAAGTGCGTGTATTTTCCCAAAGGCACATCTTGGCCATCTGTTTGGCTAACACGATGCCAATATGATGTTCTGCAGGACATTCCGATGATTCAGACTCCTTAGAGTGCCTTATGATAGAGGAGAGGAGAAGGAACATAGCCGAGAGTCAAGACTTAAATGTGCAGATTTCCATTCCACACAATCGTCAACCACTTCTGTCTCATCTTCCTGATAAAGATGAGAAAAAACATATTTGCCAAATCTATGACTGCATATTATGCATTAACTGGATGTATTCATCTGGTGGGTAAAATACTATACCCACTCCTGACTTAATGACAGGTTTACATTCCAAGGGCCAGGTCCGAGATGGTAAAGGTTGAACATCAACTTGACTAGACCATGATTCTCAGTGGTCCTCAGTTGAATTGCAGTTATGACGTAGTTTGGTAGTTATGGGATGATGCAGTCATTCCTGTTTTGGGGTTGGATAGAATGTGATTATCTCCATGATTAGATCTGAGGCTAGACTGTTCATGGTACTATGGTCAGCCAATCAGCTGAAAGGGAATTCCCTTGAAAATCCCTACATCCAAAGTATGTAGATATTGTGACAAGTTCTCTGGCTTTTTTTTTTTTTTTTGCTAGCTCTGTTTCCTATAATCATCTGACCTCCAGTTCTTGGGACTTGCGCCAGAGGTCTGCCATACTGCCCACTAAACTTGGAATGTATTGACTTCCCCAGCCTGTGAACCAGCAGCCCATCATTTGAACTGCTAAATTTGGGTTCACCAGTCCCTGCAACTACACCTCTCATTTGATATCTGACCTACAGACTCGGAACTTGGCAGTCTTTAGAATCCTGTGAGATATTCCCTTCAGATAGTTCTCTTTGAATCCGTATAGGAGAGAGTTTTCACAAGTCCATGGGAAAATGGGATTAAGAGAGAATTTGAATTACTTCACAATCTTCTTGAAACCCCTCATTTAGACGTTTGCTTCTCTAGAGAACCAGTCTAAGACAAGGTCATTATTTGAAAATTGGCCTTATGTAAAAATGGAGGATGATGACATCTTCATCTAACTGCCAAAATAAGCCATTATAAAACTGATGTTTTTTCATTGTATAACTGCCAAATTGCATTACTGTATCATAGCCAGGATGACTGACCGCTCAGCTAAGTTGATACATAACCAACACCTTTTATTCTGTGACCCTGACTGCCAAACATACATCAATAGTGTGAAAAATAGTCTGACAGTAGTTCTATTGGTGTGTGTGTGTGTTTTTTTTTTACTGTTGTCATAAATACAGAACATCAGTGAGTGAGACAGTCCACAGGTGAGGAGTAGATGTACTTGCGAAACAACAAGGTAAAGCAGAGCTACGACGTGGTTGCATTGGCGGAAGCCCCTTGTTTTCCTTTCACAGCCAGGTGGCATACTGAGGCCACGAACGACAGGGTCACCAGTTGGAAACCACCAGCTGCTCTGAGAGAGAGGGGATGCCTTCTCCTGTGAGGAGTTTCGGTCTAGGAAACTTACAGGGACAGCTCCACCCTGCTCCATGGGCTCGCTACGAGTCGGCATTGGCCCAATGGCAGTGAGGTCGGACTTTGGTTATCACTATCCTTTAAAATAGATTTGGTTTTAGGAGGACTAGACCCCAATCGAGGGTATCTGACAGAGATGACATAATTGCTTCCATCTCATTTGATACAATTTTTGGTATCCCGATTGCCGTGGGTCGGAGGGTTGTTTCAAGTACTTTCACTTGGCTCCCCAGTATGACAGCTCTGAACAATCAAGCTAAGTGATAAACGTTGGAGTTGCACTGACGACCAAGAATGTAGATTCCAATTCCACAGTTGAAGAATAGAAAATGACCACTATGTGGTGGGTTCATGTACCCAGCGGAAACCACTGTGTGTGCAGAACCCAAGCCAGGGTCCATATTGTTGTCTGGTTCTCATCTACCCCTTAAACAGGGGATCCAGAATGATGCTTCACCTCCTCTTTGAACCTGTATCCAGTAATAACACAATGTCCGGGGGTTACTCTTTTCCCAGTACAGTAGAACCCCGAACATCAACGTTCACCCAATCTAGAAGGAGCATTGAGGTGTGATGCAGTTGAGTTCCAAATCAAAATTCCCCTCAAGAAATAGCTGACAGTGGCTTAATCCATTCTCGACCACTAAGTTTTAACCCTAGCCTTGCCTTTTTATACAAAACATTACACAGACATTTCAAAGTAAATACATTCAAAGATAAATAATATAATTTAAATAAGAAACACAACATTAAACAATTTTAACAACTACAGTATGGCCCCTACCTTGAGATTGATGAGGATCTGGATCTGTGGACACAGATGTGGAGAGGAGGTATATAGAGAGAGAGTTGCTGGAAAGGGAATCCCCTTTCATAAAATCAACTGGTAGCTGCTTTTCAGGAGTTTTTCCCCTTCTTCGCCTTGTTTTCACTAAGACCTGGCTGGCTTTCTCTAAAAAGAAAAAAAAAATCTGTCTATTGTGGTCAGCTGTTGGCATTTCCTTAACTGTTTTCTAAAAGGGTTTACTAAATTATCATCAGCAATATGGATAACATGGTTAACCAGTTCCTTATCTTGATGATTCTTTTCAAAAAACTCTCTTAGGGCCCCCATTTTTTATCTTCGAAAGTGCAAAAAGGCACAAAAATTGAGAAAATTATAGCAAAATACTTGGAACACAGCCGCAAAGGGTTTAAACAATGTGTACTAGCATCACCAACTAACATCGAGTAACCAAAGCACGAACTGCTTTTATTTCTGAAAATCACATGCACTGGGTCAGATTCCAATGTTTTGTTTGAGCTCTATTGCAACATTTTCTTGACATTTCGAGTCAAAATCTGATTCCTGATTGGGAACATGCGCCATTATCAATAAGCTCTCCTTCATCCAACTTTATATTCCGTTCCTTATATTCAGCATCATTGGGATCCAGTCCTGTATATGACCGGGTACCAAAGAAAATTGCCAAGCAGAGCTTTCATAATACACATTTTTCCACTAGGAAAGCCTCAAGAACTTTTCTCTGAGTTAGTGCACCAAGTGGTGTCACCTGGGGAGTTTCTCTCTGTTCACAGTGAACTTTTTAAAAGCCTTCACTGGGATCTTGCTTTTTGAGATGGCCAAATTAAGAAAACAATGCCCACCTGTGAAATTTTGTTTCTTGCTTGGGAAACATGCTGTAGAAATGGTTTGTGATGTTGAACACAGCCTACAAGGACAGCACTATGGGGGAAAACTCGACTATATGAGTGTTTTCTCCTCTCAAAAAAAGGTGAAATGTCATTTGATGACAAACTTCATTCTGAAAGTCTGTCACCTTCCCAAATGGACAAAAATGTTGACTCATAGTACATTTGTAATTGTTTCCACCAGGTCAGACTATTAAGCAAGTTTTCTATTTAGAGGTTCTAAAAAAGATTGCATAATTATGTTCAATGAAAAGCCCTGATTTGTGGCAGATGGGGTCTGGATTTGTCACCACAACAAGGCACCTGCTCATGAAACCATCTCAGCGAGTCAGTTTTTGTCCAAAAACAGCATGCCTCTTTTGTCCCTCACACTTGACTTATCTGAAGTCACTCTGAGTGATCTTTTCTGTTTCCCCAAATGAAGAGGCACATGAAAGATCAGAGATTTGATGAGGTGGGAAAAAAAACACAAGGAAGGTACCATCAAGCCATTTAAACAGATGAGTTTGGAAAAATGTTCCTAAGAACAGAATCACAGATTTGACAAATGTATTAAGTATATGGAAAGTACTTTGCAGATGATAAGGTTGTTTTGTAAAAAAAAAATCAAGTACAGAGTTTTGAGAAAAAAAAGTCTGCTATGCGGGGGGTGGGGGGGGGCAGGGGCAGGGGCGGGTACCCCCTCATATACCCTCCAAGATTGTGTAAGTGGGTCTTATACTGTCCTCTTTCTATCTTTGCAAGCCCATCACTTCTCTGCATACAATAGCTTGGACTAGGTCCGCTGGCATGGTGGTTTGGAATTCCTGAAGGTCAATGTTGATTTTGCAAATTGCAGTCCTCTACAATCTTTTCAAGCAAAGGATGTGTATATGGTATTAATGTTATTCTCTTTGTCTTTGCTTTCTCATGTGTAAAATGTGCAGGGTACTGTGGTTGTGATGAGTCACGAATTACCCACTTTCCCATTCAAGCTGTTCATTTGCTTACCTTCTGGAAGTGTTTCCTAGGGAAGGCTTGCAGTTGAATCTCTACCTGGGAAAACTGGACCTTCTTGAAACTTTCTCACCCTAGTTGCTAGCCCTTTCCCAGGTCAAGAAATGATCAATACAGGGAATCAAAGGCCAGCTCCGTCACCTCCATTTGAGACACCACTGAAGGCCAATCCAGCTCAAGAATTCATTCAGGAGCCTGCTGCTGTTTTCGTTACATTATAGTTACTCCTCCTTCTGCCTCATCTTACTTTCCTGACAACTGTTGTTTCTAAGACCATGCTGCAAGACCCTTCCTGCATAAGAGATTTCATTGCAGAGACTAATTCTGTAAGAACTAGACCTGAGCTATTGGAGCAGGGCGTCATGCAAGAAAGCAATCTTTGGAGCCGTGAGTGCAGGGGTCGGCTGGCCACAAGGACGATTTCCTGGTACTAGATGGAGCTCTAGAAGTCCCTGGCATTGTTGTTTTTAAAACTTCATCAGGAGTGAACTGTAGGGGGTCATAGTGAAGGGGGATACACGCGCTGGGAGTACATGTCCAGAGCTGAGAGATTCTGGGGGAAGTAGCACTCCTCGGAAGAGGGAGGGGGCTGGCTGCTGTCGGAGCCACCCAAGCACTGGAGAAAGACAATACAGAGCTGAGGCCAATTAACCAACAATCTCAGCGACTGTGGCTGGCAGAGGGCCTCCTTAAGGACCTATGGAGAGTTGAGCTCCCAGGCCTGAGCTGGATTGGTCTTCAGTGGTGGCAAGGTCCAGTTTCTTTCCAACCAGGCCTCTGATCCTGACATAACAGACTGTCTAGGGGGCTGAGAATTTAATCATCTCTGAACGAGGAGGCTTTCTACTCCCATAAGAAGTTAGAGCCTCAGAAACTCACAGCGTTCTGCTCTATCCAATAGGGTTCATGCAAATCAGGGTATTTTTTTGTTTCCTTTTTGAGGGGTGGGGGAAGAGCTGCTACCCTTAAAATGGTGTGCTGTCATCCTTAGGGAATCTGACTGTCACGTTATTCTCTCAGAGTGGCTGCTGGGTTCTAACTACCACTGTTCACTTAGCGGCCAAATGCTTAACCACGGTTCCACCAGAGCTCCTAAGAGCACACTGTTAGCTCCTTGAAACCATTACAAGAGTTTAATTCCCTCTTCCAGGAATCCAGGAGGCAGCGAACTCAACATGCTTGTAAATTAAGTCATGAGTCCTCTTTTCCCAGCAAAGCAAGTTCAGAATGTACCACATAATTCTCTAGACTGGATGTACCTCCATTAAGGGGATACCCACTGAGTGTGGGATTACAAGAAGAAACTGTAGATTTTCTAATAAGTGCCTCCAACTGCCAAAGAAATCTGGTTCTCAGGATATTTTTTCTCTTTGTGGCTGAAAATAAACATGTTCATTGTTTTATAGTTTCCTGAAATGATGGCATCCTATTGTAAACTGGAACAATGGTTTTTACAGACTGCAATGATTTATCAAATATATTTTAATAGCTCTGGGTAGCCTCTATCAGTGGATATGAGAACTGAGTAATGATGATAGAACTGTGTTTACTAAGACAGAGCCCTTCGTCATGTGTTTTGTTTTCCATCAGATGATAATTCAAACTTTCACCGAGTCTTGCAAGATATCCCCTCAAGTTCATAAATTCAAAGATGATAAAACAAGGCTTAACACCATTTTACTTATTATTTAAGTGAAGAGAAAGCCAATTGAAATATTCATTCCTATAGTTAAATAATAGTTACACAGAGTAGGATTTTTGTGGGGTGGATAAGCTGGCTAAATTGGCTTGTAAAGCTTATAAGACTTTATGAGTTTGCTCGAGTAAAAATTTAAGACTAGAACTATAAAGCTGAAGTGGAACATATTCTAGAACAGTTATTTGGTGAGCCAAGGAATTTTAGCATCCCAAATTTACTGGACAATTATTATGTAAACATTCCTGCTAATTACCTGGACCTTACTCAATCATTTTGTATATAAGATAGGCATACAACATGAATATAAACAAATCATATCAAGCATAAATGGAGAAACAGGGAACAAATAGGCATTTAAAAAAGAAAAGTAACATGGAAAAGCATTCTCCTTGGTGACCACACTGCGTGCTTACATTCAAGGCCTTATCCCAACCCTCCTGAAGACACGCTCGTCATGCCTTTCTAGTGGCTAATGGTTCTGCGGTAGAATCCTTGCCTGCTGGAGACCTGGGTTTGAGCCAGTGCCCCTCGTACACAGCCACAACCTGCTGGGGGAGGCATGTGTGCTATGTTGGTGAACAGGTTGTGGCAGTTTCCAGACAAGGTTTGCTATGCATTGTGATCAATTCAGTGGCAGTGAGGTTGGTTTTCGAGTTTCCCAGACTAACATGGAGCTAGGAGAAAGACTTGGTGATCCATTCTCAAGATCAGCCAATAAAAACCCTCTGGCTTACGATGATCCCTCCCACAACTCCCTGTGGAAATGACATGGGATCAAGGAGTGTTTTCCCCCCTTGCTGGGGAAACCAGGATTGGGGGCCAACTGGACAGCAGTTCATACAACTACAGCAATTTCTATGTCTGCCTTTCTTGAACCAGACGGCTGTACGCAAACCCGGGCTCTGTGGGAGCCCTAGTGAAAAGAACCTTTGCAAAACCATCTTTCTTCACAGCCGTAGTTAGCCATGTTATGGACCAAGGACATAAAAGCAACACTCTGAAAAGCTTGACTCGATATCAGAGTGGCACGGTGTGATGGAAAGACTGACATAGGTCTTCAAGGGGGATGTGCTGACTGCAGGATGGAGAGCTAAAACCAGCCTTCAGCACACGGGGTTTTCCTGGTTTCTGAGAGACACCTGTCGATCTGCATCTTTCCTGCTTCAGAAAGAATAAACAGGCAAGATACTGAGGGACTTCTTCCAAGTAGCTTGAAGAGACAAGCCTTCCACTGCCAATCCACAAAGGTGGAGACCACTTAGACCAGTCCTTGAAATGTACCAAGAAGCTGGCCTGAGTGTAATAAAGACTCAAATAACACAGTAATTTTCCTGAAAAATGGACACTGAGACTGAGCTTTGTGGGAAGGAGATGTATGGAAGCCCACCCTAAGGAACCCGTCTGAGGGGAGGGAAACCGGGCAGGACAGAGAAGGTCAACCATGATGTAGTCACAGCAAAAGGCCATTCGGCCATCCAGAGTTCTGGAACTGGGTCAAGGTGGCTGAGGTTTTGTATGCCCCCTTTCACCATGAGAGGCCACTGCCTCTGTGGAAATGTTAGCCAAGGTCACAAAGGCCCTGGGCAGTGCCAACACTTCCCGCAGCCTGAGAAATGTGTGTCTTCGTCCTGATGGGAGACCTGGCAGTGCAGCACAGCCACTAGCTCAGCCCACCCCCCGCTTGTCAGACCCACTCGCTTCATGTGACAACTTCTGGAAAGTTTCTCCGGGATTCTGGCTGCTGCAGGTGTGCTTGAGGGCACTATCTCCTTCCTTCCCCACCCATTGGAGAGGCCTTCGTCCTTAGCTCACACTGCTACTAGTCTAGATGGCTGGGCGGGGTGACTCGGATCAACATTTTTGAATGGCATGAGTAATGGGTCAGACCATGGCTACTGCACTTGACTGCTTGCTATCAAAATTGGACAAGGGACTATTAAGAGATGACACACTAGATTGGGTACCAAGCATAGTGTTACCTGTCGCCTTTGTATAACAGCACCCCTGCCTTCCCCTGCTGGTCAGGGCAAATTGCTCTTTCTTACAGAGTAACTCCTTTCCATACCTGTTGGGCCTTTCGTGTAAGTCTAATGAAAATCTTGCTGTGTCTACTACAGAAAGTATTCTAACACTTGGGAACCAAGACTTCTTGCCCAGAGAACTTACTGGAAGGACTGGAAGGACAAACTCTCCCAAGGGAGAATCATTTAGCATGGGACTTGGTTTTCCAGACCCATGTACTCAATGTCCTGGGGAAGGCGCACCAAATAATGTTATGGATATGAAGTATAGGTTGTGTCTGAGGACAGAACCAAATCTTAAAAGAATATCATCTCCAAGCTGACACTTCAATTCTCCCTGCAAAAGGCCACTTGCACACTTGTGGGTAGAAAAGAGTGACCTCGGACTAGTGCATTCCATGTCCATGTAGCCAGTGCTGCCCTTTCCTTGTAGGATTGAATTCTGTCTTGGCAACTTGGGAGAAGAAATGCCTGGCATAAACATGGGATAAGATATAAAGTTATGTGGTTTATATTAGGAAGATGAATGCATTCCCTACAAGTCCACAAGAAATTCAAGTAAGATCAAGACCACAACACAATCATTAAAATAACTCATAAGAGGGCAAGATAGAAGATAAATATCTAAAAACTAATCTCTAATGAAGTACCCAAAAATGGGAAAATGATCTATTTACAGTAGCAATGTGTAATAATATACTTGAAATATAATTTCCAGGAAAGAGAAAGAACCTGGGTGATCAAGCCCGTGGTGATGCTGTTGTTGTCCTGTGCCATCCAATCTTCAGCTCCTCACAGCCACCTGTGTACAACGGCACACACTACCGTGTGCTCCTGCCCCCGTCTCACAGCTGGTGTTTTGTTCGAGCCCATGGTGGCTGCCACTGTACCAAACCCTCTTGTCCAGGGTCTAACACAGCAGAGAGATACAAAACAAGATCTGCACAAACAGAAAGACATAACAGGTTCTTGACTGGGAAGACTGGATGGTATAAGCATGTAAAGACATTCCAATTAGAGTTGCATCAAGATTTGTCACAGGAGTGAGAGATTAAGGTGTGAAAGTGATCAAATATTTTAAAAAACATTTCTGAAAGATTAGGTAAAAGGAAAACTTCTGATTAACATAACAAAAGGCAAAAAAACTGCTCCAGAGATGATTACAAAAGTACAATATTTGTAATATGCAGATTCACAGCTTGGTGAGAAAAAGATAAGTCTAATAAAGAAGCAAGAGTTTGAACTGACAATTTATTTTATTTTATTTCTAATCATTTTCTTGGGAGATCTTACTGTTATTATAACAATCCAAAAATTCAATTAGATCAAGAATAATTGTATGATTGAAGCCACCATCATTTTCAAAACATTTTATTTCTTCTTGAATTCTTTGATATCAACTCTTCTTTATCCCTTTCCTCATCCACTCTACCACCCTCAAGAACATTTTTTATTATATTATATATTATTAATATCTAATATATTATTATTATTGGCATGGACAGGAAAGAGATCATCTCAAATGCTTCTATGTATAATTGCAATGCTCTACAGCTCTTTTGGAAAGCAATGTGACAAGTTCTACAAAAGTTTAAAATACATATACATATACTCTTTGACCCTGCAATCCCAATGTTTGGGAATCTATCCTACAGAAATTAAAACACCATTCGTAAGTGATGACACTTACTAATCACTATATATATGTATGTGTATGGTACATTACATATATATAGTATATCATGTGTATGTATATGTTGAAGTTTGCTAAAGTACAGTGGAAAACTGGAAACAGAATGATTAAATACATTATGGCCAACCACAACATGAGATATTATAGATCCATTAAAAGGAATGAATATGAATTTCCAATTGGTTTGAAGCTATTTTCATGGAATTCTATTTAGTGAAAAGCAAGATGGAGCTGTATGTAATATAACCATATTTTTATATAACAATAATTCAGAAACCTATATTTTGGAATACATTCTATGTGTATGTATACATAAGTGTGCTTAAAATTTTATGAAAATGAGGGAAAAGTTAAAAAGTTTGGTAACATAGGTTATGGAATGAAGAAGCAAGGAAAGGAAAGAAAAAAAGAGGTACAGAAATAAAGGGGAGGAAAAAGAAAAGAATAGATTTCATTTTAAGAATGGGTTCCATGGTCAAGTTATACATTTATGTAAAGTCATAGGCACATGTGTGTACAAATTTTTAAAATAGGAAAATTAAAACATCCACTATTGGAGTGTGATTGAAAAAACATGCAACTGAATTAAGACCCAAGAGAAAGACACCATCATAAAGCACTACAATTTAGTCACTATGGTAACTTGCAAAGTATTTTTGCAGAGCTGTTCTCACAACTCCCACACGTACCATCAAAACAAATATGCTAAACACTAAAATTTAAAGAGAATTGGTCATTTTATGTGTTGTATTAACACATTTAATAGTGTCATTGTACATAATGTGAAATTTATGTTAAATCCATATAATATTATACAGTGAAGGCCATCTCTTTTTATATAATTTGATGACGATGGTTTCCAGAGTACTAGTAGTATGAAGAAAAAATCTAGAAGTTTCCGTATGAGGTGCTGAGAGAGACGATCAGTCAATACAATGCACTTCTGTTGTTGGTGTTGGATGGCATGACGTCAGTTCCGACTCACAGTGACTCACTGGACACCAGCGCCAAGTGGGGCCTGGCCCTGGTCCAGGCTCACAGGCCCTTGTTGCAGCCACTGTGTCATCTCGTCTCTTTGAGCATCTTCCTCTTTTCACTGACCCTCTGTCCATCAAGATGCCTTTCTTCAGGGATTGGTCCCTTCTGATAACCTGTCCAAAGCTGGTCTGAGGACGAACGCAAGTCTTGGTGTTCTCACTTCCATGGAACATTCTAGCTGTGATTCTTCCAGGACAGATTTGCTCCTTCTGTGGCATATTCAATATTCTTTGTCAACATCACAATTCAATTTGGTGTTCCTTACGCATGGTCCAGCTTCCGCATGCCTATGAAGTGATGTAAAATACCATGGCTGAAATCCGGCATGCCTTCATCTTCCAAATGATATCTCTGCTCTTCAACGAGGTCAGAGGTCTTTTGCAACACATCTGTGGCACAATGTCTTGCAAACCACTGTTTGGACTTTTTGACTGCTGCTTCCCTGGGTGTTGATTAGGAATCCAAGTAAAATGTAATCTTTGACAGGTTCAATCTTTTCTCAATTTGCTATGACGTTACTTGTTAGCTCAATTGTGAGGCTTTTGTTTTGTGTGGAGGTGCAACCCACACTGGAGTCTTTCATTTTCATCAGAAAGCTCTTTGCTTACTGTAAGGAACTTGTGTCAACGGGTTTTGTAGAGTGCTAATGAGCCTTCCTCCAATCTTCCTGCTGAATTCCTCTTCATCTATTCCAACTCTGGGATTATTTTCTCCACAAAGAGATTGAGTAAGTGTAGTGGAAAAAGATACAGCCCTGACCCAATTAAAAAGGACACGCACAGACAGTCCACCAAAGATGACACCTAAATGGGTAACAAATATATGAAGAAATGTTCACGATCAACAGTCACCTGGGAGATGCAAAGCAAAACAACAATGAGAAACCGCCTTATGTTGACAATGACAGCCAAGTACCAAAATTTAAAAAACCCAAACAAACAGGAAACGAACAATTCTGGAGAGGTACAGGTAGTTTGGAAGTGTTGATGGGACGGTAACTATGTACAATTACTGTGCAAAGCAATATGGCACTTCTTCAAACAACTGGGAATAGATGCTCCATACAAGCGAGCAATCCTTTTGCTGGATATATATATTCTAAAGAAGTCAAAGTCATAACACAAACTGATATACACATACCTATGTTCATTGTGGCACTGTTGCCCATAGCTAGAAGATAGACAAATTCAGTGTCCATTAGTAGAAGAGCAGATAAAGAAACTCTGGTAAATACACATAATCTCATCACTAAGAAGACAATGATGAAACTATAAAGCACCTCAAGGCATGGACACAGATCTAGAGAACATTATGCTGAGTGAAACGAGCCAAGTACAAAGGGAAAATATATGAGTCCGCTGATATAACAAGGGGGAATAAGATAAAAGACTTTCATACCAAAGGCACAGACTTTGGAGATTTTAGGGGAAGGGGAGATAAGATAAAGCGATGGGCTAGACTGTTGATGACTGTAAACTAGAATACAGTGAAAGTCCATGAGAGAGAAAAATCAAGGAGCAGGTGAAGGGTAAACTATTGGAGGATCTGATTAGTAGTCTAAACCATTGGATACAAAATTGTTGATCTGAAATATAAACCCCCACCTAATTTATAAAATAGAAAAATAGTTAAAAATTGAAGATTGTACTTTGGGAATATCAAGGGGTCATTCTAATCTGTCCTACAGAGTTGCTGTGATTCAGGATAGGCCCGGTGACACCAATATCTTTTATTTTTCACTTTAGATTCTCACTGTACTGTCAAATGTCATTAATTTTTTAAAAAATTTTTCATCTATTTACTGGTAGATTTAGGGAGCATGCATATAAACACAATGCTCTCTAAATGCTGCTAGAATCAACCAATTCTGAGACTAGAGTCTAGACTAGCCACTAGACCTTGGGAAAATGATGAAATGAGACTTTTCAGTCCCCTGCATGAAACTAATTCCTTTCTTCCTACAATATATAGAGGGTCTTTGGTCTACTATCATGCTTGCGTATATGGAATGAACTTTTCCAATGACCTACAAGTATTTCTACACCCATAATTTTTTGTTGTTTATTAAATCATTTCATTAGGGCTTCATACAGCTCTTATCACAATGCATGCATCCATCTACTATGTTAAGTGCATTTATACATTTGTTGCCATCATCATTCTCAAAACATTTTCTACTTGGGCCCTTGGTATCAGATCATTCTTCTCTCCCTCATGACCTCTTGATACTTTATAAATTATCATTTTTTCATGTCACTACACTGATATGATGTCTTGCCCTTCACCCACTTTTCTGTTGTTTGTTCCCCTCGAAGAGGATTACATGTAGATAATTGTGATTGGTTCTCCCTTCCTCCCACCACCTTCCCCTTCCCCTCCTGGTATTGCTATTCTCATTACAGGTCCTAGTGGATTTATCTGTCCTGGATTCCCTGTGTTGCCAGTTCTTATCTGTACCCATGTACATTTAATAGTCTAGCCAGATTTGTAAGATAGAATTGGGGTCATAATAGTGGGGGGGTAGAATTAAAGAACTAGAAGAAATTTGTATGTTTCATCTGTGCTATACTGCACCCTGACTGGCTTGTCTCTGCCTTGTGACCCTTCTGTAAGGCATGTACATCCAAAATTCCTTCAGAAACACGATATGATGCTTGAAGACAGAAATAATGCATATAGTTTTTAAAAAATTAAGTAGGTGATATATGAATGAGAGACAAATCACCTAAAATTAAGTAGGGGTCATATGAGAAAAGGACAACTCATCTAGAATATAATTCTTTTCTGTTAAGGCTTAGTTCACCATTCAGTTCTGAACCGAACCCTCTGAAAATTAGTACAAATTTCCTGAAAACAGATGAAGATGATAGTGAATTCACTTGAGGAGCAACTGAAAGAAACATGAAACATCTACAGATGCTTCTCCCAAGTTAAAGAAAACAAAAGTCACTATAAACAAAGTAGGGCAGGTGGTCATAAGCATTCCAAAGTTCCCTGCAGGACAAGGTGGCAGCCATCCATCCTCATGCATCTCTCTTCTTCAAATCGAATCCTGATTTCACCATCATGACAATTAGATCTCTAAGCCAACTTCTGACACAGAAAAAAACCATATAAAAAGAAAAGAGTCCGGTAGTAAAATGAATGGGTGGCACATATCTATTTTGAAAGAAGACTCCAAATGGCTATTAGATTGATACACCCCACCCCACACATATGGCATTGACATCAAAAACTCACAATCACTTAGGCCAAGTACTAAGAGCAGTTGCAATGTGAATCTGGTAAAGAAGTCAAAAACAGAAAAAAAAATGCCTGCACTGCATTAAACTTTCATTTCTTTCCAGAACTATTATTTTAACAGATACTCATTATATGTTACTTCACTTCGTTATTTTTTTTCCTTCTCCCTGCATGTATAGTTCAGAGTTTAGTGCGCAAGCTTTCCAGAACAGAGCCACGTGATGTGACACAGAGTACAATCTGCGCCTGTCATCAGCCAGTGGGAGATGACTTTTCCAGGCACTTTGACGCTCCAATGAGTCAGCAGCCTGGTGGACTCTGCGACACCTCAGTTGGAAATACTGTAGACACTTCACTGACAGTCAAGATGCCTGGAAAACGCTATATTCTAGGGGAATGATAAGCAGACAAGCAATAACAAGGGAAGATAAGCGAGTTGCCATCAATTCTGAGTTGGGCACTCCGGAGGGCTTCCAGTGAAGGAGCTCCTAGCTTGTCTTATGGGAATTAAGCTGGTGGGGGGGGCGGGGGGGAAGAGGATGGGCTGGTTTTCCTGTGCTGACTTTTTCCGGCAGACAATCCAGCCTTCTTCAGTTAATAGCACTAATATCTGTGCCCCAGTGAGTTTAGAGAGGTGAGACTTTCTGCTCCCGTAACCAGTTAATAGTCGCAGAACCCTACAGCGGGGAGCTCTGCTCTCGCCAGGTGGGTAATTAGAAGTTGGAATCGACTTGATGACTGTGTGGGTGGCCATGTTGCATTCATGTTGCATTTTACCCTCTTAAAAAGCATCAACATCGCTGAGCCCTGGTGGCGCAGTGGTTGTATGCAGGGCTGCAGCCCATAGAGTTGACAGTTCAAATCCAGCAGCAGCTCTCTAGGAGCAAGGCTGGGCTTCCTACTTCCACCAGTACAGTAATGCAGGTGGGGTGGGGGGAGAGAGAAACATCAATATGTAAGAACTGTGGAATCTGACTGACATAATATCTCACATTCTGGCTCCACCCATTACAGTCATGTGGGCCTGGGGATGTAATTTAACATTGGTTATGGCTCAGTTCATTGATTAGCGATATGAAAATACTTTGATTTTGACCTGTACTGTTACAAGATGCTCAATGTAGTATGTCAAATACAATGCACTCAATCCAAATTTTTCTATTGTGGTATTTACCAAAGAATAAGGGATCCTTTGAGCTGACTGATCTCAAAATTTGTCTCCTAGCCACTGAGTAAGCATATCAAACACACCAGCTGGCCAGATACAACATGACCAGACAGAAGGGGCTTGCCTTTTCTCCTTCCATGCACCAATGTGTCTGCTCTTTCTACCTTGCCTCTGCACACAGAATGCTCCCAGTTCCCCGTCTCGGTTTTATATAGCCACACACCTCTCATCTGAAAATGTTTCTATGCACTTGTTACACTGTCAGACTTCCACCCAGAGAACCTTAGTCATGGTGCTATCTCTGAGAACACGTTCACATAGAAGAAAGAAGCTCTGCAACATCAACTGCTTCTTGTCTGCCAGGTCATAAATGGGAATAACAGAAGGCTGGCACCACCTCAAAATCTATTTTTTCCTCCAAATTTCAAATATCTCAAATAATAAAAGTTGCCATTAACTTCACCATAAATGAACTTAATAGTAACTTCATTATTTTCATCCAGTGTTGAACTATAGTATATAAACTTTAAAAGCTTTCATATCATTTTGTATTCTAAACATTAACCACTGAAGTATAATTTAATTTTTTAAGTCTATAAACACTGTAATATGTTAGTGATTTTTGGCAATAATTTCTATAATACATGGACACAAATTAACATCATATATTTCAATTACTATTTGAAATATTAACACAAAATTTAGATTATGGTATAGCTTCTCAGGTCCTCTTGCCATTCCATGAAAGGCCGATGACTGGTTTTTCTATTTCTGTAAAAAAGACTGTTGGAATTTTTATCAGCATTGCATTGATGTTGTACATAGATCACTTTGGATAGTATTGACATTTTTACGATATTAAATCTTCAAACCTATCAACATAAAAAAAGTTAATGTTCATAGCATATACAATATTAAACTTATTTATTGAACAATTAGGATAATCTCGGGTTTCATTCATATCTTTGATTTGTTTTGTCAACTTTGGAGTCAATCTTATCACATCACGATCATATGATATGAATGAAATATAAATAGTCAAGGGTTAACATTTTTATAAAAAAAGGAAATCCCTTGGTGGAATTCCCTCCTTCCAGGAGAGCCCTCTGGTATTAACGTTGAGTTTGAAAAGGACAGCAGAGAGCTTGAGGAGTGTGGGTCCCTGATGTGTCAGTGGTCTCTCTCGTGTCCTTCGTCTTTCTAGCACTTGCTGGAGCAAGTGCCGCCTCTCTGAACCTGCAAGCTCTTGGGGGGAAAGTACCAGCTCTGTATGAGAGTCCATCCCCACTTACTTCTATTTATTTATTTGGTTCACATTTCTTGGGAGTTTAGTAAAGAAGTTAACTAGTCTCAACAAATCAAGCTCAGAGAACAGCAATGACACTGCCCTTTTGTCCACCATAGCGTCTCTTCTGAGTGGCAGCAGGTGTCTCTAGTCCTCAGAGAACAGCAATGACACTGCCCTTTTGTCCACCATAGCATCTCTTCTGAGTGTGTCAGCAGGTGTCTAGTCCTCAGCCTCTCAGTCATGCAGCCCTTTGGTGTTTGTCTTGCCTGGACAAATGTTCTCCCCCATCCCCACCCCCACCCCCTTCATTCCTTAATGAAGGCTGAGGGGTGATGCATTTTGCTTGGTGGAAAAGATGCAGCCCTCTTGATTTGTTCATGGAGATAGGCTTTACATTCTAGAAATGGTGCAAGCAGTCTGGGAGAGATCTGCCATACCTTTCAAATATTTAAGAAGATACAACATAATATATACAAGTAATTGTGATGTAAAAATTTTTAAAGAGCTATTTTTTAAAAAAATTTTTCTATGTGGGACTTTCATTTAAGGCTTGGATCAGTTTGACATGTGAAAATGAAAGCAATGATCACACTAGGATAATTCAAGAAAAAGCAAACTTGTACCTTCATTATTTCAAATGGTTCTTCTGAAATACGACTTTCCTATATGTGATATAAACTAATGAGCATGAAAACAGCGATAGAAAAATACACATTGTCATTGTTTTCTAGTGCTTCCATAACAGAAATACCACAAGTAGGTGAGAGATATTCATTTATTCCTTCAACGTTTACGAGGCTGACTGTCCAAATTCAGCTTCAGGAGACAGTTGTCTGGGCCAGCTCTGGGTTTGAACAGTTAGGGTCCAGCGTTCCTTAGAGAGCTCCTTGTGTCCTGGCACCATCCTCCCCTGGTCTAGGAGGCTCTCAGCATCGGGGCCTGCGGTCCCAGGAATGTGCTCACATCTGTCTCATATCTTGGTGATAGTAGGTCCCTTGTTCTTTACTAGCTTCTCTCGCCTTTTATTTCTTTGAAAATAAAAAGTGATAGAGGCTATACACCAGGACAACAGAAGCCCTCAGACCAGAGCTAATCACATCATGGCAGATAATGACATCGCAGCTTACCTGTCCAACCACTGAAAATGGTTGTGCAACCTAGGTGACATATTTGGGGGAGGGGGGAATAATTCAACCCATGACACACATAATCACCAGCCTTAACTTCAGCAAACATTGGAGTCAAAATACAGCAAATATCAGAGTCAAAATGTATAACTCACAAGTTGTATGTGTTTAAAGTTGACTTTATTGAATTACAATTAAAAGAATATTGACCTGGTGGATTTTGAGTGCACTTGGCTTTAACTTTAAACAATCAACTCCAAGTCAGTCATTCCTTCAAGTCAATGCCCAGATTTTAATGGATAATTGATTATTCTAAATCACATACTCATAGACTAATTAACTGCGATGGGCACACTCCCCGGCTGCTAAAGTCGGGATCAATGGCAGATTTACTCATAGCACAAAATATGCTCTGGCAGTGCTTCCTTTAGGTTAAGTACCTAAAGGTACTTTGAAAAAAAAAAAATCAGCTTCCACCAAATTGCCTATTCTTGCATGGAAAACAGCAATAAATATTTCATAGCCTTTAAAATGCCTGACCCTCTACAAAGTAAGCTTTTCAAGTGCTTTCAGCATAGAGAAGCTTTGGGTGCAAACTCTAAAGTCTGAGTGTTAAAAATAATACCCTGTCTTTTCCAGCACCTCGTGGGACCATTAAGTATTCTGTATCAAAAGTCAAACATGAGAACTGTGGGGAAAAAAAGTCAAACATATAAGTATTTTACATTTTACATGATTAGATACTAGAAATACAACCACAATGATAGCAATAAAACCTTATTGATATGGAGTATGTACATATGCCACAGTAATCGTTTCTAATGAGAAATAGAATATTGAATAGTTTTAAAGGCTAGTCTTCCCATTCCATTTCAATCTATGTTCATTAGCAATAGTGGAGGTTAAATCTTGTTTAAGTAGGAATGAACTTCAATACACAAGATGAATGAATCAATTTATAGTGCAGGTGAAATTCTCAAGATAAACATGAATTTACTCTAAACGGGAAACTGCATATTCTACAGCCTGGGTAGGAATACCTGAAAACCCATACTTTTGAGGGCTTTATTTCTTTTTTTTATTTACAAAAAAAAGTCAAACACCCAAAATGCTATTTTAAAATCAAAGAAATCTGTTCTGAATCTCATTTTACTATTTAATAGAGCAGCTGAAAAATGACTTAAAGATGTAGCCATATGGTGTGAAAATGCAGAATCAAGGGAAGAGTGAGATACTGTAAACATGCACAAAGCATTAAAGGGAGGCAACTCTGAGGCCAGTTAATGAAAAGCTGATGAGGGAGACTCGTTGATTACATTTGAGGACACTGACTCACTGGTGTTTTCCAAAACAACTCGGTATTGCAAGTGTTTGAGAGATCCAGCTTATGTCTTTTTCCCTCAACCTAGAGCTGTTTGCACAGCGAGGCTCCATGGAATAAATTACTTAATCTTCCAGCGCAGCTCAATTAATTGAAAGAAACCAGGACAGAAAAGCTCCAATCTGGTAGCCGCAAAACAGACCCTGGCATCATTGCTGCATAAAGGGGTTAATAAGTGATCATGGGGCATTTTAAAGGCAACCTGCACTTGAGTCAAGAAAACAGGAAGAGGCATGAGGAACTCAAATGGACACTCTTTCTTGCTGATGTTTCTGTGCAAACTTGAAGCAAGTATTGGCATTCTGGAGCCGTTTTAGGATCGTCTTCATGAGGAATGTTGGTGCCTCCACCCACTTCTCCCACTCTCACCTGTAAATTGAGTAAAATATTCTGGTCTCTAGAAATTCCAAGAAGGTTCTTCCTTAAACTGTACATAAATGGACCTCAACGTCACATCGCAAACCATCCATGCAGTCCACTAAAGATGACACTGCCAATGATCTGAGGAGTTGTCTAGTTCTGATTTGGCCCAATGGTTATTCGTATACTAATTTATTCATAAGAGATTTTTCTGAGACCAGGTATTAGGATTGCTGAGGTAAATAATCTCTTGTCTCAAGGAGCTGACAGTGTTCTGGAGAAAAATGGTTTGCCTACAAAATATCTAATAAAAGAATTAAATGCCATGACCACTTCTTTCTTGCGTATTTATTTATCCTGTTAAACCTGCCCTTTGGGGAGAGGTGGTTCTCTCTCACCAGCCCTCTTCTCGTCCCGTTCCCACTCCCATCCCTGCCCCTTCTACTGATGAAAGTTTGTCTATTGCTGTATAAACCACAGTTCTTCTTGTTTTTCCTTGTAACAGTGGTGATATTAAATATTAATTCTATAAAACTGAATGGGCTTGGTAAGCACAAGGTTCTCGGATTTTGTCTGTGTCTTACAGCATTTAAGAAAGTTATCATAGTTTTCTTAATACATAAACTCCACAGTAAGAATTATTATGGAGGAACTCTGGGTTAGGGTGCATCTATACCCTCGGAGAGACTGTAGAGTGAACGTCTCAGGAAGCAATGCGGATACTTTAAAGGCATTTCCCTCGGTTCTTTCGGGGGTGCAGTGTGGCCTCTTCTTTTCACTTCCAGTATGTGGGTGGCAGGAAGGGACTAGAGTGGGCCAGCGCTGAGGCTGACGATGAACAGAACAAGAAGTGAAGACTCTGTCCCTTGGCTCTTTGCAACCACTTGGTGACAAGACAACAATGAAGGAGGAAGAATACTAACAATCTCAGGGTTTGCTTACACATTAACAACTGACGCTTGCCCTCAACGAGACATGATCCCACAGTCAAATAAGCCAGTAGCTGTGGAAGTTGGGAAAACCACAAGTTAAATGCTGAAAGCCCCACATGGTACCAAGAGCGTTTCCTTACAAATAAATGACATCCTCATCAGTCACGAGTGATGAAAACACAAGGCATGGCTAGCAGATAGGAAGAAGGGGGAGGACCATATGAAAAAGAAAGAGATGTGTGTGGTAGCTAAAAGGAAAATCCGCAACGCCAGTCTGACCTGCTCCCCACCGAGATCACTGGGCCTGCTTTGGGCCCCCTGCTCCCTCCTGCCCCAAGAATTTGGCCTCATTCCAATGGCAGTGCCCTCACGTGCTACACGGAAAATAAAACAAAGGCTGCCATTCATTATATTTTTCAACAACTGGTTTCTTTTCTTAGCTGGAAAGAAAAACTAGGCAATCATACAATTGATTTTTTTTAAAAAAATTCTTATATATTTTCTTCTTCGTGTCAAAATAAACTAAAAAGAAAAATAGGGCGGGGGCAATAATAAGAAAAGGAAAATATACAAAAGTTTGCAGAGCTCAATCAGCCATATATTGCCATTTCTACTGACACCAAACTGAGGAATGCTTCACTCTCAAGTCCTTCCAACCCCAAGAGCCAATTGCCTTCTGCTTCTGTAAGATGTGGCTACTTAGGGAAAGTCAAATAGGCTCCCACTGTTCACTCTGCTGCATATTTACTTTAATCAAAGTGACATTTCCCAGATGGTGTCATCCAGAAAACCTCATCTGAAATGAGGAGAAGAGAACTCAGCTGTACATTCCAGGGGAAATTGAATACAGGTGGCCCCCCATTTTAAGATGACTCCATTTATGAAAGCACAGAATCATGAAGCAGATGCACTATGGCATGGATGGCTGCTCCCCTCTCTACGAGTACCCAGCAAGGCCCAGGAAGGTGCGAACGGATGAATAATAGTATCTTCTTCTGATCAACAGATAAGGAATGGGTCTGGCAGTCTGCTCCTGTCAAGATTACAACCTTAAAAAGCTGCCGAGACAGTGACATTCTCACCACTTGGGTCAAAACTGATAGCTGACAACAAAGAAGCAACACTGATGATGCCATGGATTAAGTGTTGGGTTGCTGGTTCAAACCCAGCAACCGCTCCTATGGAGAAAGATGAATTTACTGGCTTCTATAAAAACTGACAGTCTTTGCAACCCTGAGAAGCAGTTCTCTTCTGTGCCAGGGGGCTTTATAGGTCACTCTGAGTCAGAACTAACTGGGCGCAGTGGGTTCGGGCTTCTTATCGACAGAAGAGCTACGGTGCAGTTGTGCACTCACCCAAGTGCCTGGCTGCTAATCAGAGGGCTGGCCACTGGAACCCCCAGTGCTCCGTAAGAGCTTGGAAACCCATGGGGCAGCTCTCCTCGGTCCAACAGGGAGGTTTTAGCATCAGTCAGGATCGACTCCACGACAAGGGCTCCAAGCATGACCGTCGGCACGAGAGTAAGGTAACATTCGCATGGTGCCAATTCTGAGTCCCAAGAACGTTTGGGTGGTTCCCAAACCCTTCTCCTTGGGAGGAGTGAAGACAAGCAAGAAAGTGACGGGAGCATCAAGCTGCTCTAAGGCGCCTCTGGGAACCAGTCTCCTAACGGGAAGGACTTACAGGAGGTCCACACCAACTCCCTAGTCTATAAATGAAACACGCAGCATCCTGTCCCCGTGGAGGTTAGTCGTAATGGGAAAGGTCGCTCACTTTATTAATATTAAATAATTAACAATTCGATGTGTCATTAGACTTAAGTAACTGTGATACAGACTATGACAGACAGGCACCATGGAAGCATCCAACAAGGACTCTCTTCGATCCCTGCGGGTTTAGAAGTTTTTCCCAAGGAAATGACATCATCATTGCCCCCAGAAAGTACAGGGCCATGGGTACAAGCACAGACTTCAGAATCTGACAGTCCTTCATTGAAACTTGGGCCTCCAGATTGCCAGATATGTGGCTTCCAGGGCGTTAGTGAACCACTCTAGGCCTCAGCTTCTGCACCTGTAAAGGGGGATTAATAGTAACCTTAGAGGGACGTTCTGGGGACTAAGTAAGATAACACCTGAGGCCACTCCTCGACACGTGCCCAGCATGTAAGACAGATCCAGGTTTTATAAGGCTTCCAAAAAATGTCAGGGTCATCTTCAGAAAAAAATAATTCAAAATCTGATTTGTAAGTGAACTTAGAATGACAGAACAAGCCACAGTAAATTATACATTTTTAAAAGTAGAGAAGTGTGGCTAAAGGAAAAGGGTTTGCCACTGTACAAAGATATGGCAAATGCATTTTTTCTAGCCTGCTGGATAAAATTCTGTTGTTAATTATTTACTTGGGAGTCATGGGGCATGTAACTTCCCACACAGATATTCTTTCTTTCTCATTGTGATACAGATTTCTTTCCAGGAACATGGGAATTCTCATCAAAACTAGTTTGTACAGTTACCATCACAAAAAAAAAATCGGATGTATTTCTAATCACATACGCTTACACGTCGACATATAGATCTGTGCAGGGGAGTGCTTGATTTGGATGAATGCTGCTACGAACCAAATCCCTCGCTTACAATTGCATACTATGAACGGTCGGAAGGATTTCCCACAGGCCAGCAGCTTCTGATGCTGGGCACTTGAGGGCACAGCTACACCCACACCTCCGGTATCCTCCAGCTCTGCTTCCTGTGGCACCATGCCCACCGAGGGCGTCTGGCGGAGGGGAGCCTTCCTGGAAGAGCTGACAATAATCTAAGGGTACATGGAAACAAAGCAAGAAAACAACAACAAACTAAACCCACTGCTGGAGAGTTGACTGCGCCTGAGCCAACTTCGAGTATAGAAGAGAACTGCTCATTATGGTTTCCACGGCTATGAAGCTCTATGGCTTGAAGGCGCCTCACAACAAGAACACAATTTTGACAGGGGCAAAAAACTTCATCTTCCTCCCAAGGAGCTACTGGGAGCTTTGAACTGAGGAGCCTGCAGGTCCCAGCCCTGTGTATGACCCACTATGACACCCGGGCTCCTACTATGTGCAGCCGAGTCTATAAAACACATAAATATCTCCAAGTCCAAATTACCCACAAGTCAACTCCCTTTTAATTGGATCCTCAAAATGCCCCTCCTATTGTCACTCCCAGAACCAGCGTCTTCATAATGTGGGCGGTCCAGAGCTTGAGGAAAATGTCCCTCCTCGGTAAAAAATATCCAGAATTTCACAAAGGTGACAGCACAGCACTGGACCCCCAGAGCCCATGTGCCTCTGTGCTTATAGACAGGTCACATGTGACCACTGCAATCTTTCTCCCTTAAAGGGGAAAGAGACATCCATTTCAGTCGATTGAGGCTAAAATACTTTGCCTTTGCAAATTTTACAGCATCATATGGCACTTCAGTATCTCATTAGGGCCTGTCCCAAGCTTTGCAATGGCTTCATGCCAGTGAGGGCATGTGCATCTTAAGGTCTGATTAATATCATGATAAATGATATTAACGGTAAATATATCGTAAAGATAGTAGATACTCAGTAAATAGTCACGAAGATCTTTCTTCAAGTTGTTTATAGCAGAGCCAAAGACACAAACAATGCAAGTTCAGTGAAACCCTGCCAGGACTAAATGGGTCGTACCATAAAACTCTAACTGCATATAGTATGAAGATGTGAATTCAAAGTAAATCAACTGACTGCACCTACGTGGATAGACAACCATGTGTTATAGGGGAGTGGAGACCCTTTCTGATCCTACCTACCGTTTTGGCACCATCTGGTGGTCATTCTCCTCCAAGGCTTAAAGCCGAAGGACAACCATTCTGGTCCTGTGGTTGATTGGCTTTTAGGACAAAACAAAAACCTCACAGTCACCCCCTCTGCTCCTGCGGGTTTCTGAGACAGTCACTCTATGGAAGGGGAAAGCCTAGCCATTTTCCTGTGAAGTGATTGATGGCTTTGAACCACAGACCTTGAAGCTGGCAGTTCAAGGCGTACTCCACTATGCCACCAGGGCTCCTTCTTCCAGGACAGTGAGAGGGATCATGGGGAGCACATTTTGTGACTCAACACAGCTGGAAGAAGTCTGGAGATACAGGACCTGTCATTCATGAGCCTGGGTTGTGTCTGGCGACAGTGTTCCGTTCTTCAAGATCTTCCCTGGATGGGAAGAAAGGGATGCACCAGGAGTCAGTGTAGGATGATTGTGTAAAAGGCACATCTGGAAAGACATATTTGTTCTTTTCCATTTGACTGAGGTTTATTCTGATACAATCTAATCCATATACATATTTCAACATGTCACATAAATTTTGAGAATAATTTTGTGATTCAGTATTCAGATAAGTAAAATTCAGCTAGCATTTTTTAAAATAGTTTCATTAACATATAATTCACATATTATACACTTCCATAGTTCAATCATATTTAAAAGTTGTACAATCGTGACTACAATCAGTCCTAAATATTTCCTTCCTTCTTGTGCTCATCTCTGGTGCCTCATTCCCTCCATTCTCCCCTCCCACACCCTCAGTAGGCTATTTATCCAGTTACTGTCTTGTTAGACTTACCTATCCTGGGTTTCACATATTGGGAAACATGCACACAAAGAAATCAGCAAGAATTCTTTAAAAGCCCAACAACAATATCAAAATAAACCAGAGGAAAAGGTCAACCAAGGAAAAAAGTATGAGTTATTAAAAACTAGAACAAATCTAAAATGAGTCAAAGGGGAGATCAAAACATCAGGTATGACATTTTAGCCTAATGTCATAGTTGAGTTTATGATACTCTGAGTGCAAAGCTATTCACGTCCTCCAAACCACAGATGATTCACCAGAGGCTTACTCCTGGTAAGGCGAATGGATTTTGAGCTCCCACTGTCATCCACAGCCTTCTGCCAACTGGATGGTCACAGTGTAAGCTCTGATCCAATTTAAGCTCTTTCCTCCTTCTGATGTGAACATTCTTATTGACCATCCTGGGATCACAGAAGCTGGTGTGCTTCTGCATGACATTTTAAATGAGGTCCAAGTGCAAAAGTATGAGAGTGATCTCAGGCCTGGAAGACATCTCAGGTTCTTGAGGTGAGGCATCCTATATACAAGCCCAAGGAGAGGGAGGTTGGCCCACAGGATATCACGTTTCTAACCATATTTTTTTTAAAAGTTAACCATATTTAATAATTCAGAGATGAAAAGAACAGGACCCATGGTTCTGGGGGCAGCCAGAGAAAGGGAGGGGGAGAGAGGGAAAACCAACCCAGGGACAAGGGAACAACAAATGAACTAAAATCAGTGGAGGGGTGGGGGGGCTGAGCCCCGGTGGCGTAGTGGTTGTGCGCAGGACTGCGGCCCACTGGGTTGGAGGTTCAAATCCAGCAGCAAGGCTGGGCCTCCTACTCCCACCACCAGAGGGCAGTGATGCCCCCCCCAAAAAAAAAACTCAATGGAAAGACGGGCATAGGATGCCTAGGAGGCTTAATCAAGGGCAATGTAGCAGCAAGGAATTACTAAACTTGAATGAAGGCTGAACATGATGATGGAACAAGATAAAAGGAAAAGGAAACAGAGGTAACAACCAGGAGGCAAAGGATATTTACAGAGGTCTAAATACAGGCATGTACATATATAAATATATATTCAACGAGAGGGGAATATGTACTCATATCTATATGTTAAGAATTAAGGTTGCAGATGGACATTGGGCCTTGACTCAAGTACTCCCTCAACACAAAAATACGTCATTCTAACAATCCAGCATTCTTACCCAACTCGGTCGCTGAAGACAAAAAGCGTGCATAAGCAAATGTGGTGAAGAAAGCTGATGCTGCCCAGTTATCGAAAGATAAAGCATCTGGGGTTTTCAAGGCTTCAAACAAGTGGGCATCTAGCTGAGGAGCAACAAAGCTTACATGGAAAAAGCCCACCTGTCTGTGTGATCACAAGATGTTGATAGGATCAGGTACCAGGCATCTAAGACCCAGAACAAAAATCATACCCAAGGTAATGGGGCATGGAGTAGAGGCCCAATGCCCATCTGTAGACAACTGGACATCTCCTCACAGAAGGTTCACAGGGAAGACATGAGGCAGTCAGGGTGCAGTACAGCATTGATGAAACACACAACCTTCCTCTAATTCTTTGGTGTTTCCTTTCTCCCACCATCATGAGCTCAATTCTACCTTACAAAATGAATTAGACCAGAACATGCACACTGCTACAGACAAGCGCCCGAAACACAGGAGATCCAAGATAGATACCCAGCCCCCAGGGTCAACAATGAGAGTAGAGATACTGGGAGGATTAGGTGAGGTTGGTGGGGAGAAAGAAGGAATCAATCACAAGGATTAACCAATAACCCCATCTCAGGGGGACAAACAACCCCATCTCAGGGGAAAAGTGGGTGAAGGGGTGACAGAGGATGATGTAAGATATGAAAATAATAATCCATAACTTATCGAGGGTTTGTGAAGGAAGGAGGGTGGGCAGTAGAGGGAGGGGGAAGAAATGGGGAGCCGGTGTTAGGGGCTCAGGTAGGAAGAGAATGCTTTGAAAATGATAATGGCGGCATACAATGTGCAAATGTTCTTGACACACTGGATGAATGTGTGCATTGTACTAAGAGATGTAAGCGTCCCCGATGAAAGTATTTAATTAAAAACAAACCCTAGCAATCAAACCTGACTGGCCTTGTGAGGAGAGGCCTGGAGTGCCGAGGATGCCCCTCCAAACGCTGTGTTTAGGATGACAGGAACATACACGATGGGAGAAACCAGAAAGGGGATCCTGCTGGAGCCAGTGGACTAAGAGAACGCAGGGAGTTTTATAACTCCTCAGCCACCAATCCCCGAGGCGTGGGGTTGTGAAAATCATAGCATGCATGAAAGGGAGCAGGTAGAGTGTCTGACACTTGTTTGGAACTCAATAAAGGATCGCTACAAAATAATGGTACTGAAAGCTTTCGTGCAAGACCTCCTCCCCCCAACCCCATCTCATTGTTCTATGTTCCTTTTAACTTTGTCCCGACTGGAGTGAAGAAGAAGAAGAAAAACACTCAACATAATTGTGGGGTCACAGAGAGCAATGTCTATCTGCCAAGATCTCTTAAACTAAACTTACAGGAAGCAATGTCGCTGTTGAGAGGGGTCCTCAAATCCATTCTGACTCATAATGGGCCCTGTGTCCCCTAATGTAACCCACCCCTAACCCAATGCAACACTCAGATCCCCGACTAGGTAAAAGAGCAGCAGGGAAGCATAGCATTTGCACAAGAGGAAAACAGTGAGTTAAGAACATAAAATGGTAATGAGGCCACAAGGAGCTTCCTCACCAAGGGACTGTTTCCATTAGGGCTTTCTGTTCAAAAACTGAGCCAAACTCATTGCATCGCATGGATGCTGGCTCAGAGCAAACCAACAGGCCAGGGTAGAACTGGCCCCGAGGCTTTCCAAAACTATAACTCTTTACAGGAGAAAGACTCAGCTTGCTCCCCAGGATTACATTCGTGCCCTTATTCTCCCTTCATGTTCGGCCTGCCAGCAGATTTATTTCCATCAGTGTCCGGTCAGAAAACCAGACCACAGTGGGTATTTCAAAAGAGATCACTTAGCAGCACAAAGGGATGCACAGGGTTGGAGGGCTGAGAGCTGCCGAAGGAGAACGTGCCTGACAGTGATCAGGGTAGGAAACCTCTACCCCATGGGCTGCAGGGCAAAAAGGAAGTGACTGGCTAGGACTCTCTCAGAGCACAGCCTCCATGGGGAAGGCCCTGTGCAGCAATGCTGAGTCCTCTGAGGGGCACAAGGAGGCCAGTTCTGAAAGTCTCAAAAACCAAGTAGAGCACTGGAGCCACGGGTTGACTGTCAGGTTGGTGTTACCAAAAATGGGGTGCAAACAGGAAGGAGCCAATCCCTTTCTGTCCTCCAGGCCTGTGGCTTCCCACAAAGGAAAGCAAGCCCAGATTCTCACTTTTCAATTCTGTACTCCTGTTCTGACACCTGTCACACACGTAGCCACCTAACCACCTAGACGCATAAGGCAGATCTCAGGAGTTAAGGGGCATAGCCTCCCAGACTGCTGAGTTTACTCAAGCTCTCTCTCAGATACCAGCCTCAAGCTTGGGCTCCCAGTAGTCTCTTCATTAATTTACAGTCCAACCACAGAATCACAGAAAGCACTGTACTTAGTATTATCAATTTATTATTGCAAGAAAGGGGGCGGGTTTAGGAGCAGCACCAAGCAGAAGTGCATGGCTAAGGCTGGGAAGAGCTCCCCATGCAGGGCTCCTGTACCCAAGAAGGGACACCCTCGGTGCAGCCACACCTTTCACAGACCGAGATGCCATGCAGTTCCAGTGGGCAGGTGTTCCTGGCACTGGATTACATAATCATGATGGAGTGACTCAGCCCACCTGCCCTGAAGTCAGCTGATGTCACCTAGTAAACACAAGATTGGTGTCACAGGTATGACTTTCTGGCCCTACTCAGGCACCACCTCTTAGAATAACTTCTTAGGTGATGTCTAAAGCCCTCATCGAAGATACTCGTCATTACTAATACTGGAGAAACCGCCAGGTCTTAGAAATTACCTCTCAGGTACGAAGAATAAGGACTAACTTCTTTAGGCAAAGTGTTTTAAATTCCACGTGCCCCAGGGTCTAGTCCTGCAGGGAACCAACCGGGTAGCAAAGCAGAGTGCAGTAGGCAGAGTCCCAGCCACCACAGAAGATGGGCTGAGGGAGGAGTTGCAGGGCTGAAGACTAGGCTGGCAAAACTCATGCGAATTTTAGATAGAGAAACTCTATCAATGTTTACGATCTAACGCACATGTTTTCACATCCTCTCAATCAATGAATCTGTTTCCAAGTACTTGAAACAGGAATCACAGACGTGCAGAGCCGTGAAGGGTCAGCCTGACTTCACCCAGAACCAGGCTCCCACAGGCATTTTCCTGGTACCTTCAAGAAGCTTTCTGAGAGATCGCTCTATGGGGTCCTCATTGGTCTTACCTAGGAAAGAGGGGCTCCTTCAAAGCCTTGTGCAGGCTCGCTTAAAACAATAAGCTTTTCTAACCCCTCGAGCACAACAGGCTCCGGGAGCATGGTCTGGATGCGTATCAAACAAGTTCCTGGGCTGGTCTCTGAAGTTTCTGGGCAAGTACAAACAACCGAGTCAAATACATGCTTGTTAAAAGCAAGGCCACGGAGCACGTACCCTGTCCATGAGATCCTCATATTCACACAGAGTAAACAGTAACATGAGAATATTTATACTAAACAAGACTGTATATCAAGCCTGCTTTGGCTCAGCCAGAGGGAAGGATAAATTCCTTGCAGATCTCTCAGAGAGTGGTCCTTTGTCGACCACGGACGCCACTTCCAAGACAGTACAAACCATCAACAGAGCAAGACTTTTCATTATATCAAAGACGGAAAGCATGAGCCCCGATTTTGTTTTCTTTTACAGTTCTACTTCACCTAACTTCCCCAGCCACCCTGATGTTGCAGGCGCTTTAATTTAGCATGATTGAAGGCCAAGTTTAAGCCGGAAACGAGAAGAGAGCGAGTCCTCTCAGCCTAGTGTTTCATTCCTTCCTCGCCTCCCTTGTAAGAAGCGGAAGCCTGAAGTTGAAAGCTGGGTCGAGTAAAGCCCGGGCAGAGAGATCAAACGCCAGCTCCATTTGTCCATTCCTGTCCAGTTCCTGTCCTCTGCACAACTGGCACAAGTGATGAGCACGATGCCCAGGCAGGAGCTAGAAGTTAAATGAGCTAAGAAGCCACATGCACACAATGTCCACTTTATGGCCAGATGGGGCAGTGGGGAACACGCACATAAAAACAGCTACTGAAAAAGCATTTGCACAAACTGTCCGGTTGCCTCCAAGAGACCAAAATGAAGGTCAGGTGAATATGAGACAGGGTATTTGTTGCTTCATTTTGCCAAAGTCTCTCCTGGTTTTATATTTTGTGCTGTAAGTTCAATCTCATGGGATGATGGTGGTATTAGTTTGTAACTCACCTGCCTGCTTCTTCTGCACCAGAGGCCCTGAACAGAAAGAGATCGTGGTGCTGTATCCATTCACTTGAAAATCTTCAGCAACTTATAGCTGGTTCTGAAAGATCTTATAAAGAACCATAGTGGAGCAAAGTTAAAGGACAGAAAATCTGAAGAAAAGGGGTACTAGAAAATTAGAGGTGTGATTATTTTGGCATTTGCAAAATTATAACCAAAAAAGAGTAAATCTGTATATTAAATAGAGAGCTAGATTGAAGTCCAAATTCAATCGGTTCTACTTTAAAACCAGTAAACCTCATTGTGCTGGAGTCCATAATGGTATAGTAAAGGGAGGGTGTCTATAAGCATTCATAGATATTAGAAATTTGCCAACATTCTATTTAGAACTAAGGGTTTGAATTCTTTTTTTTTTGGGGGGGGGGTGCATCACTGTCCTCTGGTGGTGGCAGTAGGAGGCCCAGCCTTTGCTCCTGTGGAGCGGCTGCTGGAATTGAACCTCTATCTCAGTAGGCCACAGTCCCACGCACAACCCCTATGCCACTGGGGTTCAGCCTGGATTTGAATTCTTTTATTCAGGCATTTGCTGTTAAATAAGTCTTGCTCAAAGGCAGGTGTCTGGGAAACTGTGTTCTCTAAACAGAAGAGGTTAGTTCAGGTAACTAGCAAATGAATCAACACCTCCCACACCTCCAAATGACTCAATGGCAGCATCTGTTTGGGCAGCATCTGATGCTCAAAACTGAAGCAAAGTGTTATAATGGATGTGGAAAGACTACTAACAATACTTCTCATTTTGATGCTACCGTCTACAAAGTACTCCCATATGATCCTTCAGAAAAGAGCGTTCAGTCAGGATGGAAACTCTTTTCTTTGTTTCTAAATAAGGGAACTGCGGTTACATGGAAAGGAAGTAGTGGAGCAAGGATAAGAACTGAAGTCTTGACAGGCTTAGACCGATTGCCCAGTGCCCTATCTAGACCCAGGGTCTAGCCATATGGCCTCTACCAGACCAAGCGCAGTTAAGAACTGTATGCTACTTCTCCCCACCTCCCACAAACTCAGAAACTGACCCCTCAGGTCTATTAGAACAATGTGTTTTTCTCTCTTCACCACTGGAACTAAAATTCCTAGGTCAGAAAACAATACCTAGTCCATCACAGTTTCATTTTTATTGTACTTACATTGTCGACAAAAAGACCATAACCACAAAACCACAATTCTGGAACAACATAAATACAGCAGATTCAAGAGTCAAGTGTAAAGTAAAAATTAAGATATATCACTAGATCTTATAAAGAGACTGCTCTAGTATAAATTTATTTTAAGGAATTAAAAAACAAGGGCATCTATAGGAAAATGCATTTTCTTTTCTTTATGGATAGAAAGCACCACGTACTAAAGCAATATGAATACAAAGAATGTATACACCACCAGCAGCATTATTAAGAACATTCTTTAAATTGACAAAGAGGCTACACACTTTTCCCCTCAGCCCAATAAAATGCTTTCTAGTGGGATGATAGGGACCCTTCCGGCTCTCTGCTCAAAAGTCAGAGATTCCCTCAGCATTCACATTTCCTATTTAAGTTCAAAAAACATAAACATAACTTGATGGAATTCTGCCTCAAGCCACCATGATATTTCTCAATATGGACTTAGAAACATTGGACAAATCTGGCTTTGGGTGGTATCTCCAGTATGAACAGTAGGCCACCCTCAAACTGGCAAAGCAAGAAAGGCCAACTGGGCTTGAAATGAGAGGGTTTTATTTGTTCATTCTCCCCACCGAAAAGTCACTTGGTACTTGATTTTCAATAATTCACAATTTAAAAGCTGGATTATGCAAAGAGAAAAAAAAGAGTTGATATAGAATTTGGGAGCAGTGAGCCCTTAAACCCAAATAAATCAAAGTTACTTTTAAGTATAGTCACAATAATTGAAAGTCATTTTACTCAATGGATTCTGAAGATCTTCTAATACATGAAAGTTACCTGCACCTGATACACAGCAGGTGCTTAAAGATTTATTGACTAGAAAAATCAGAGGCCATTTGGATAATCTCTAAGTACTTGCTGTTAACCAGAAAATGTTTCCAATTTTCTAGTCAACAACCACAACCAAGTTCCTTGTATCTGCCCCTCTGCTTCATTGAGCCAAGATAAAACTTTGTAATGAATAAGAGTTTTCTTGAAAATGTCAATGAAGCCTGAGAATGGATTACATGGAAACACCTCCCCGCTTCTTCCAGAATTCCCCAATGCTTCCATTTATGGCATATTCGGCACAGTTCTTACATTCTTGGGGTGTAAATCCAACTAAGGCTCGACCAACAGTTGCAATTCCCCGGTCACTTGCCAACTTTTTAATTTGAGCTTCTATATAAGAAGGAGACATATACGAAAAGCGGTTCCCAAGGATCTGGTAAGTTAGGTATTGAAAGTCTTCCGACGTTTCTCCAGCTGCTTGGTCTTCAAAACTCTCTACATTGCAAGCAATTTCAATTTTCCCATCATGGGGAAAAGCCATTGCTTGGACGCCCTTCAATCCATTTGCACTGGAGCCTCGAATGCCACTAGCAATCTCTTTTCCTGTGGTCAAGTCCTGAGAGTCGATGGTAACATTGCAGTTCATCACATAAGGACTGGCGCCAACACCTGGACCATCAGAAAAAAGTACGTCAGCCAAGGAGTGAAAATGTCTCATTTTGAAGGTTTTTCTACTTGATCAAAAAGTTTCAAAGAGAATCTACCCAGAGTTGTCAGTCACTTGTATCACTTCACTGCCATCATTGATTCTGACTCAGCATGAACTGCTAAGACAGGATAGAACTAACGGCCGCCACCACCCCACACTGACGCCGCCCCCACCCCGGGGTTCCTGAGACTGAGACTGAAACTCTTTGCAGAAGTAGAAATCCTTCTCTCTCTCTCTCTCTCTCTCTCTCTCTCTCTCTCTCTCTCTCTCAGCAGCTCATGGTTTCAGAAGGTTGACCTTGTGATTAGCAGCCCAATGTCTAAACACTGTGATAGTCATTAGAAACTGTAAGCCGAAACCACCCGGTGCTATTGCCTCACTCTCCCTGGGTTCACTGCTGTCGGAAGAGAACGAATCTGTAAGGGTGAGGAGGAATGGGAACCCTTGTGCATTGGTGGTCGGGGTGCAGAATGCTGCTGTCACTAAGACGCAGGCAGGCCTCCAAAAGTTAAACCAAGAACTACATAAGCCAGGAGGCTCATGGAAAAATTCCACTACCTTTCAAATCAATTTTTCGATGAACTTTTGGAAGCCCCCTCAAACACCCACGAAACTTAAAAGAACAGGGACACAAAAATGTATATTGTACATCAATGGCTATTGCAGCGGGATTCACACTAGACAAACGGTAGAAACAAGTATCCATCAACAGATAAATGGAGGGAGAAAAGATAGCATCTACATACAGTGGAGTGTTTTTCAGCTACAAAGAAAATTAAATTCTGATACATGCTACGGCATAGATTAGCCTTGAAAACATGCTGAGTGAAGTGAGTCAGATAGAAAAGGGCAAATACTGTATTATCCCACTTACACAAAGTACCTGGATATGCAAGTGCACAGAGATAAACATGTGTGCCTGGTTGAACGGATGGGAGTTACTGCTGAAGGAGTACTGGGTTTCTGTTAAGGGGGTTGAAAAACTTTTGGAAACAGTGGTAATGCTTACAACGAGATGAATACAATTAATGCCACTAAGAAGTGGTTACAATGCTCAAACTTTTCGTAAAATTTATTTCACGCCAATGTTTTTTAATGTAAATATTTATCATTTTTACAAGTTTCTAAAGCTATTAGAAAATTTTCTAATTTTTAGAAAATAATAGAGCTGAGTACGCAACAGATCATTTCATTTACTCTGAAAATATCTGATAGGCATTCCTTTCTAGACCAGTATCGAAGGGTCCAGACTTGGGAAAAGGTGAGCAGAGAAAGAAGAGCGCATGTAAGAATGTGCAGCCACAGCACCTCTAGGCCTGGGCCTGTCCTCCATCACCAAGGCCAGCTCTGCCGAAACTGGAACTCCGTGTCAAGCAGAGATGGCCGCAGAGGCTGCTTATTGTACTCTGCACACCACACAGACACCTGTCACTAGTGTGTTAGGTGACAGCAGGTTACACTGAGCATCCATTTCAAACACCCGTGGAATTGGGAAGGGCAAAGGGACACCTGGAGCTCTCCTAGTGATGTGAGTTTGCAGGGTCTGACAAGCTTTGTAAGGTTTTAGGCAAGCTGTTAGAGGCGCCTCTTTCTTCCATTCCATGTCCAGCTTCCAAATCTTCTTCTGGACCACCGTTGCCCCCGTAGAGCCTGAATGCCCCAGAGCTTGGGAGTTAAGGCCCTGCCTTTCCCTGCAAACCAACCAGCGCTGCTCTAATTATAGTTTACAAGATGGACAACTTGGTTAAATTAACAGTGGTAAAAAGAAAAAACTTAGGTTTGCGATTTCCTTATTTGGGGGGCCCTTCGATGGGGCTTTCTATTCCCAAAAAGAACTGGTCTCAGACACTCATACGGGCAGCTCTCCCAGTGCCTCAGGGTTGCTGGGCGTCAGCAGGCATCGACGGGGCAGGGAACTTGGTGCTTACATTCTTACACACACAGTAGACCGGGGGTTCTTGAGGGATAAAGGACTGTCTTGTCTTCAGCATGTAATAATGCCGTGGCTTCTGTTTCAACCCGGTTGTACTATCACTGCCTTGCTAGTCCTCCTGAGGCTCATGTTGCTGGGACCCACTAGCTCAAGGACCTTGTGCTGGGGTCACGTCCTCATGTCCCTCAGGAGCTCTGTGGTTTGGGGGCTTTGTTCCCAAGCCTGGCTACTCTCATGTTAATAGACGTCTCACAGAAAATCAGTACATGGAAACCGCATTTCATCTTTTTCCCCACACATGCACATAATGAAACATTTCAACTCTCGAGGTTGGGCCTACTTCTACTGGGAATTCTGCAGGCATGAATCAGATTACAGTATTTCTCCATAATGCTGACATCATGAAAATTAAATTTCCTAACAGTCCATACATTTCTCTGCCATCATCTCATCTACCAGTCACTTACACTAGGTATCTCTGAGCATTATGGTCACTTTGACCATTTCACAGAGAACAACTGCCTCTTTTGGGGTCAATGCTAATGGTGTCATTTGTCAGTGGGAACCATCCAAGGTTAGTTTCTCTTTCCACTCTGCTTTACCAGGTCATGTAACAAGCAGTCGCATTTCCTCAAAGTCTGAATCTCATGGGCTACTCTTCTCTGACTCCAGAAGATGCAATGTATTTACCATCGATTCAACAAAGTAGTTGAGTCCCACACTCGGGTTTTGTGAAAACTACAGACACTGGGGTATGGTCAGCTCTGCTATTCAAAATATCCATCAGGTCTCGAGGGCCTTGTTATTCCATAATTTTGATGTGCTCGCTCCCGGCTGGAAGGAGCAGGTCACTTCCAATTGAAGTCCCTCAGTTTGCTCCCCGCGTGCCTGCTCCCACTACCACAAGTAGGGCACTTCATCCCAAAATAGATCAAACCCACTGCCATCGAGTTGATTCAGACTCGCAGTGACCTGACGTGGGGGTTCTGAGGCTGTCCATCTTTATAGAAGCTGACAGCCTCATCTTTCTCCAGGAGAGCGGCTGGTGGGTTTTGAGCCTCCAACCTCAGGTTAGCAGTCCAGTGCCGTCCACAGTGCTACCGGGGCTCTTCCAGAGTGTCCCACCTAGCATGTTCCAAGAAACCTGTGACTGTCACATGCCCACTTTCCCCCTTTTAGTATGCTTTTCAAAGTTGATCATTCCTGATAATAAATGAACTCATGGCCTAAGAAAAAATATTAAAGGTAAAATAATTTAGCTGCTAAGCTCTGAGGAGAGGAATGTCATGAGGAATTGACATGTCCCAACCCTAGTAAATAAAATAGACCCTATTTTCAGAATTCCTTCAAAGTATTTTTTTTCTCAAAAAAATAAAAGTAAAGGCAGGAACAACTTCTTTCCTATTCCTTAAAATACAGCAAGAGGCCATCACTTAAAAAAAAAAAAAAAAGAAACCATCAGCTTTTCACTTATGCCCTTAGCTCTATGTGGGTGTTTCAAATTCCTTTATTGAACTTCAGTTACATTTTGGTTTTATTTTGTTGTGTTGCTACATGTTGTTCAAGCAGCAAATAAACAGAGACAGCTAGTGAATCTGAAAGTTTCTGGCCTGACCTGGGGAGTAACTACTACCTCCCTGAGAGGTGATAAGGCCATGACCCATTTCAATCGTCAGAATGAGAAGAAAAACAAACCACATGCTCTGTCAAAATCCATGATTTTCCAATCTCCTCCACTTAGTCTTTCCAAGTCCAGCACCAGTGTGGTGATCTAATTGCAATGGACCCAATTCTACATCCAAAGTCAGCAGTCCCTTTGACAATATTCGAACATTGAATTTGATGTTTTATGCTAATTTCAACCTACTAAGGATTTTGAAATAAGAGAGATAATTAATCCCAGAAAATTTGTACTTCTAGTTAAATGTCATATAATTAAAGTAATTCCGTTGTTGTTTTTTTCTTTTGCTCTAAGATTAGAAACCTGATGTGAAAGTTTGTTTCTCAGTTTGCGATTTCGCTCCGCTCCTGCCTCCCGCAGATTGGCACTTGGCGCCCCTTCCTGCAGGGCTGGAATTCCAATTTTATTCCAACACAACTGTCACAACGCCCCGAAGCGAGCGAAAAACAGGGGAGGGTGTGCGGGGGAGATCTTTGGTACGATTTCACTTTCAATGTGTTCTTTAATGAAAATTTTATCATTCTAAATATTGGTGTTTATTCTTCGTTAAATACTTTTTTTTTTAATCCAAAAGAAAAAGAAACTGAGACTTAGTTGCTATTATTTCACAGGGAAATATAACAGGCCTGATGTTTCCCTAACAATTCTGCTCTATTTCTTGCGTGGCAGCACTGTATTTATCATATACTGCGGGGCTGGTGATTCAGGGCCTGCAGAGACCTTATGGTGAACTGATACAGACGTAAACTCTTTATGCCAGATTGTTTAAGCAGAAAAACCCAAATGCACTTAATTAACATCTGATGTGTAGTTTTTGCAAACACAAATGCAATATTTGTGTTTGAGCACTGGCAGTAATGACTGTGAACTATGCTATTAATGTCTGGTTTAAAGATGCTTGTGGTAGGGCTGCGTCTGGAAGAACACAAATAAAAAAACTGCATTCAGACACGACAATAGTGAAGAGCCCATTAGAAACATGAAAAAGCATCTCTTGCAAGAAACACATGAATTTTCTGTTCCCCCCTTTAGATCTAAATTATTTTCAAAAAATACTTCCAGGCACCATCGTTTTCAATAAATCAAAGGTGAACAGATTCTATACATTTTTCTCTGCAGAGAGAGTTTCATTTTACAGGGTCAGCACATGCATAGGGGTGACTTTAGAAGTCCTATTTATTATATTATGCTTCTCTGTTGTGGCTGGTATTAAAACAGAGAGCAGCTGAGGTGGTGTTTTAGGCTATTTATTGGGCTCTTCTTTCATTCTTTTCTCTCTCTCTCTCTCTCTCTCTCTCTCTCTCTCTCTCTCTCTCTCTCTCTCTCTCTCATACCTAAAGAGAGAGCTCTAAATCTATGGACATGACAGTTTGGAGAAAGAGTTTCTCACTAACCGATGTGCAACTCCCTCTTCAAATATTCTCTTACTGAAAACCTGCTAAGAACCCAAGGATGGTTTTTAGACTGATTATAAAAGCATGTGGAAGGTAAAACCCCCTTCATAGCTCTAGAGCAGCCGTTTTCAATCTGAGGGTCGCAATTTCTTTGGTGATCAAACAACCCTTTCACAGGAGTTGCCCAATTCATAACGGTAGCAAGATGACAATTATGAAGTAACAACAAAAATAATTTTATGGTTGGGGAGTCACCACAACATGAGGAACTATATTAAAGACTCACAGCATTAGGAATGTTGAAACCCCCTGATTTAAGATAGATAGATGATAGATGATTGATTGATAGATAGATAGATAGACAGACAGACAGATGGAAGACATTCATTATTTATTTATGGGCCTAAACATATCAACTACTACTGCTGTGCCCTCACTTATGCTTCCCAAGAGCTGACTAACTGCAAACTTTTCAAAGGAAATTTGGCTCAAAAGGTCTAGTGTGTTTGGCACAGGCTACAGGTGCCCATTTCTGATCTCATGTCTCCCCTCTCTCACACACATACACACACAACTCTTCTTTTAAAATATTCTTTTGGAACTTCAAAACAGAAACCTGTTCCTTTATAGATTCTGCTTCCTCTCTAGTAAATGAATTTATCACAGAATGTAGACCATAAGCATTAAGTGGATA